>NMRB01002649.1:40926-70971 GCA_002633025.1 Notospermus geniculatus
TAACTTGTTACAGGCCTACCATCACTTATAACCAAACTTATGCAACACTTTAAAACCTGATTGTCCTGAAGGAGTCAAGCATTTGCTTGAGACTTGCAAGTCAAGCACCTCAAGCAAATGCTATTTTTTATGAATATGATACTAAGTATAAGCACATGCTTCTGCTTAATTCTTGGTGAGATAGCAGATGCTAGCAAGCAGATGCTTCTAAGCACTTGCTAGTTTTTATGAATATCAGCCATTGGCTAGTAATTTTAAGTGCTTAAAAGCACTCGAGACCGTCAAGACCATTTCCCGTTATGGCCAGGAAAAACGACCGACTTCTCAATAATGACTTGGAAAATGTTGATAACCCCATGGAGGAATTCGTACAGATTTTGTATTGGAGTGGTATCATAGTAGTATAAAGTTGCGTTCAGACTTGCAGCTCAAAACAGTTTTCAGATTAAAGGCGTCCCAATATAATGATAATACGCTTCAAAAGCGTTTTACTCGATCCACGTTAATGGGCCGTATGCATAAAAATGAAGCATTTACTTCTAGCAAAAGCAAAAAGTAAAAGCAGTTGCTTGAAGCCAAAAGTAAAAGTTAAAGCAATTACTTGGTTTCATATGCATAATCTTTTACTTCTACTTCAAAGCAAATGCTTATACTTGACAAGCATTTGCTTGTTTTCCAATGGTTGTACAGTTGGAGCATTTGCTCAGTATTCTGCATATGATTTCTAGCATTTGCTTGAAAGGAACAAGTAAATAGTAATTGCTTTTTCTAACAGCAATCGCTTTTTAGCAAAAGCATTTACTTTGAGTTTTATGCATACAGATGGAAGTAATTGCTTCAATTTTCAAGTAAAAAGCACTTGCTTTTCTTTATGCATCTGACCCAATAACTGAATTTGCGCAGAAGTTGGATTGAGTGTACGTACATTTCTAGGCGCATACGGGGATAATTTTAGTCCTTTCATAATCCTATTCAATACCACTACTGTCATTACTTCAATAACAGCTCTGCACAGACCCTTTCATTTCGGTTATTTGCATCAAGTGCCAATGGCCAGCATGAATGCCTCAAGCCTATTGACCAGATGAAGACAACAGGCGCTGTGACTGACAGGCTTAATCAACATATCAATATAAAAGTACGGTCCTTGCTTGCGTCTATCTGCTGAGTGAAAAAAACCTAGTATCGTCACTCGGTTTCATCACAGAGGAAACAGAGGGACACTAGACACGGTAAGAAAATCTTGGGCTGACTTCACAAAGTGTGTTTAAGACTTAGACGTGTGCAACTTCACTAAATACACACACTTCCACCGTGCATTTGACGAAGTTATACGCGTCTAACGGCCGTATGCACGGCTTGGACTTTAGCCTAAAGTACAAGGTGAGTCAGATATCACCTCTTGTCACTCATGTCGGGTTGTGATGTACAGGGTGAGTCAAAAAAATGTTCCTCCAACTTTCTTGGCCTGCCATGCAAAGTGTACGACAGTTACTGAAACATAAATGGTGCCATCCTTTTCCTATGGATGTTTACTAAATCGTGTGTAAAAATCATCCATGTGTGACCAGAAATACAAGTTACACAATGTAGGGCTTTCTGACTACCGTACTCCATGTTATGCACAAGTCAAATGAATAACAAGAAAGAAACTACTTGACAAAATCGATATTTTTATTGAAGCTGAGGTGTTCAACACATTTTAATCAGTGACTTCCCCATAATTGATCAGGGAAAAGGCCCACTGACCACAAACATCAGGCTTCGACATTGTGTAACTTGCATTTCTGGTCACCGTGGTACAGGGCTGCGTACTTGTACGTTTTCAGCGTAGTTTGTACGTGGAAACTGCCGAATCTTACGTTGTACGCGCTACGCCATCGATTGTACGACCGTTTGCCGCGGCATATTTACGCGCAAATTTGTTGGCTTTCTACGCGGTAGCCAGATGTTATACGGCTGTCTCTGTGCCAGATTGCGAGAATAAACTTTACCATTATTGCCTACTTCATCTACTTTTAATTACGTCTCGTGCTGACTAATATTCCTAAGCCGCAAGCGAAATTTTTCTGTCGAAAATCCCGACACTGCCGATCTAGTGCGCATTGATTTGCGCAAGCCACGTGCTCGCCGTCTGCTCTTTGGAATAGATCGTCACAGATTGGTAGTATCGGGCCACCTAGCGGAGGGTCGTGGTACCAATCGAGATTCCTCGAATCCGCGGGAAAACCCATGTGCATGCCACTCACCGACCGACCTCGGCGTGTACTGGCCGTTGTTGTTCAGTTCCCGGCAGCGGCACCGTGGGAATAATGTCCGAATTTGACATGTTTGATGTTAGTGACGAAAGTGACGTTGAGGAAGTGATCAGGGATGAAGGTACCGGTAGTGAGGACGAGACTCCCAGCAGCCCCAAGCGGAAGAAAAAGAAGTATGCGCAAACATGGCGTGAGCAGTATGCCGAGTTGGATGGTTGTGGCGGCATTCAACGTAGTAAATTGGGCAGTACATACGCACACTGTGTGTATTGCAAACTTGACTTCTCAATAGCTGCGTCGGGTAAGTACGACATTGTCAGACATTGTAAGGAGACAAAAAAGCACAAGACGATGGCTGCTGCAGCGAAGGGGAATGCCAGCATCCGTGATTTCCTTCCCAACTCATCGTTTTCTAATCTGGATAGAAGGGTCATTCGGGCAGAGACAATGTATACCGAACTTATTGTCGAATTAAACCTGCCATTGTCGGTTGCTGACAAATTCACTCAAGTCCATGCGAAAGCTTTCCCGGACTCTGCAATTGCTAAGAAGTACCAGTGCTCTAGGGACAAAACTACAGCCATTGTGAAACATCTTGCGAAAGATGAAAGTAAGGACGTTGTCACGGCAATGACGGAGGGGCCATTCAGCCTGGCAACCGATGGATCGAATGACCAAAAAGACAAACAATTCCCGGTGGTAATCACGACATCAAGTCTGGAAGATGGTGTTAGGACCAGACTACTATCTGTCCCAGTCCTGAACTTGGAGAGAGCAACAGGTAAATCTACCGTAGGCCTGAATGTGCCGAACTTTGAGTCGGCCCGACATATGAATTTGTCTTTGATCGTTTCAATAAAGCATCAATTAACTAAAAAATGTGAAGTTTATGCTACAGCCGTTCAATTGAACCACTTGCTCATCTTTAAGACCAGCTCTCGGCTCACATGCGGGCATGGTTGGCTGTTGAGCTCAATGGTTCAGTCTGTGAGATTGCCACAGTTAAAGGGGCACAATTTTAATTTGAAAATCTGCTGAAGGCATTGATTTTTCAGTTATCAGTGTGCCCCTTAAAGGTAAATCTCTCTATGGACTTGCTTCCATAGATGCCTTGGTGAGGTCATCACCTCGCCAAGCATAGACTGTATCCGGTGGTTCATGACTTTTTTTTTTTCAGGAAGGAATATCTACACCTTAGTAGCTGGGGAAGTTGACAAACATGATGGGATAGAGTGGACCAGCTGCCTTGCCTTTGGCACGGACAATGCTCCAGTCATGGTAGGGAAAGCTAATGGGGTATTTGCTTTCCTTAAACGGGAGAAACATGAAAACATGCACGTAGCAGGATGTGCGATACATCTCATCCACATTGCTGCTAAAAGGGCTGCTGACACCCTGCCATTTGCAATTGATGAAAAATTGGTTGACACATTTCATTATCTCGACAAGTCATCTGTTCGATTGGGAAATCTAGCTGTTTGGCAAAGGTTCTACGAGGTAGATCACACAACCATTCTCAAGCATGTCTCTACTCGTTGGCTGTCCATTGGAATTTGCATTGATCGCATTATAGAGAACTGGGACGCATTGAAAATGTTGTTCAAAGATGCAGTGAAGGATCTTCCAGCTTCCAACACCGATGAGGATTGCAGAGAACGCAAACTTCTGCGCTTCTATCAATCACCGACGAATCACCTTTACTGCCTGTTTCTGAGAGACGCCATGAAGCTGTTTGATGAAATTAACACCAGACTCCAACAGGAAGCCCCACTGGTCCATGCCCATAGACGCAATCTCCATAAACTCATGCGGGATCTACTGTTGCGATACAAGCTCCCAGGCGCCTTGGTAGGGAAAACAGTCACCCAGGTCAATCTTGATACAAATATGGGACAGAGAGGCAATGATGACCTTTTGATTGGGAATGATGCACGCCAGTTCATTGGCCAGAAAGATGTTGTTCGCTTGCGAGACTCTCGGCTTAAAGAGTTCTATGAAGTTGTTCGAAACTACTTCAAAACTGCCTGCAAGTACATCAAAGACAACCTTCCTCTGAACTGCGATCTACTGCAACATGCTGAAGTGGCCGATGTGTCCCTTAGGCTGAATGCTGTGAACAATGCTGATCTGACGTACTTTCTAGATAGATTGTGAAGGTGATTGTGAAGATCACGTGAAGGTGAGTGGTCATTTACAGGTGTGACAGGAATCAACGTCCTACATGTAGGAAAGTCCGCCAAACAACAGCCCGTTATTGTAAGGCTGTATTCGAATGGTGATGGTCTCCTTTATCTTTTAATCCTTCGCTTAACAATAAAACTGAACTTTGATTCCAGGGGACTTTGATTCCTGTCACACCAGCAGTCTTCTTAAATCGCATTAAACTAAAATTATACTGTGGACAGGTTTTTTTACTTACATGTAAGGGAATTGATATCATCTTGTTAGATTTGTTAGAAGGGCTATGAACTTCAATGCCTCGTCTTCTTCACCGGTCGGGGTAATTTGCTCACCATTTCAGGTGTGTCAAAGGAGACTGTTAAACTGGAATTCGCCGATTACCAGACGTTGTCCAACGATGAGGTGCCAAAGGATGAGAACATGGACAAAAAATGGGTGGCACTTGGAAAGATGGTAGATGCAGCCGGGGTTCCAAGATTTCAGAATCTGGCACGGGCAATGCTTGGTATCCTAACGATACCCCACAGCAACGCATCTTGTGAACGTGTGTTCTCTGGCGTACGTCACAACAAAACATGGAAACGGTCCAGCCTTGGTTCCGACACTGTTGAAGCAATAATGTTAGTGAAATCGAAACCAGGCAGTGCCCACACGCGTGTCTACTCCAATGAGAAGTTACAGAAGATCAAATCGGCATATTACCAGTCTTTAAAGAAGTAGGCTGGCAACCTACTGTTAGTGGGCCAGGGACAATTGGTGTTTGTTTGCAATCATTGATAGAGTGATGATGTGAATGATGGTAGTGGCATAGTCTAGATTTTCTATGCAGTCATGTTTTTTTTTGTTGCATTGCAGTAGGACAACTGCTATTTTTTTCTGTTTTGTTATGTTTATTCATAGTCATAGTGCCTGTGGAAACTTTTTCCAGGTTGGGTGGAAGGCTCTAGTTGTTGTTTTGTAAGAAGCTTAATCTTACAATATTGTGATGAGGGTATTTACAATACTGACTGGTATAGTTAGTGTACTGCAGTAGGACAACTGCTGATATTTTTTTCTATTCAGTATGTTTATTCATAGTCATAGTGCCTGTGAAAGTTTTGCCATGTGGAAAGCCCTAGTTCTTGTAATCTTGCAGTTTTGTGATGAGGGAATTGACTGGTAGTTAGTGCACTGCAGTAGGACAACTGCTGATATTTTTTTTCCTGTTCAGATATGTTCATTCATATTCATACCGGTAGTCATAGTGCCTGTGAAAGTTTTGACCATGTGGGAAGCCTTGTTGTTCTTAACTTTCATCTTGCAATGTTAGTATGATGGGTGAGTACAGTACTGAAATGTAGTGAGTGCACTGCAGTAAGACGTAAGACAAGTCATAGTGCCAGTGAAATTTTTGCCAGGTGGCATGTTCACTTATGATAGTTGTTTATTCAGTGGATGTCGCCTCAAATCTTCAGTATTCTGCTGGATGTCGCCTCAAATCTTCAGTATTCTGCTGGATGTCGCCTCAAATCTTCAGTATTCTGCAGGATGTCGCCTCAAATCTTCAGTATTCTGCTGGATACGTTTGGGCAGTACGGTACTTTCTAAGCCTTACTCTTGCTGTAAAGTTATGTTTTCAGTGATTAAAAATGCTATTTTTGTACAACTGTCTTGCTGTAACTTTGATATTTTGGAGAAGAAGGGAATTGTACGCTAAAATTCCAAAAAGTGCCCTAAAACTGAAGACAGTTTGTCATTGTACCCTGATATTTGGAAAAATATCCCGAATCGGAAGTAAAATATTGATTGTACCCTCAAATTTGGAAAAATACCCCCAATCTGAGGTCACTTGGAGTATTGTACCCGAAGATTTGAAAAATACCCCAAAAATACCCTGAAAATAGCTGAGGTGTACACTGAGACTTTTTCAGGGGTAAGCAGCCCTGGTTGATGAACAACTCTCGGCCGGCTCTTGCCCAAATCGTCGTGAATTACCTACTCCCAACGTCAGGTGAACGTCGGAAAATGACCAATTTCCAACGTCCGACGTTCGCCAACCTTTGCCAACCTCTGCCGACGTTGTGCCAACGTAGCTCTGCTGTCTGGGCATGTACCTGGACTGAAAGTGTTTGGTTGAGTAGGCATGTCACCAATACAAGCCAATACAAGATCTTCTTTATATTTCTTATAGTTCTCCATTTTGAAGTAAAACATCTCAGTTTCGTGCACTGAAAAAAAGACAAAAGAGTTTAGCCATCATGGGTGTCCCAGTATGTGGTTTTGCCCGCACACGCTTGGACTAGACATTCCCCATTTTGGTTCCCGAAGCCGCCGCTAGTGCTAGAAGGCTCTGTGATTGTCGTCATCCTTGCGGTAAACCTGTCCCGGATTTATTTATGGCTGACTACACACAAACATGTGTGTTTTGAGAGAGTGTGATTGCGACCACATCACAACCTTGTATTCAAGTGGTGTAATTGTATTAGTGCGCCCATCTGCAGTGGTTGCATTGAAATACCGTGCGAAACTAGCACCTCATATCTTCACTACCCCCCCCCCCNCCCCCCCCCCGAAGTATCGTGGTTAACCAACAACAAAAACTTCACAGTTTGAAGTATTAGGGGTTAGGGTTATGTTATGTCCGAGCCGTACCAACGAAATTATGGGGGACGACAAAGGTCCAGTCGCCATCTCGCCATATATCTAATGGTAAATGCATTGGCCTCACATGTGTGATCAAACCGGAAGCCAATATGCTGAAAAAGAACTCCTTTTCCTGGCTCTGTCCCTGTATTTATTTATTTTATATATCGGGGGAACCCTCAGTGAATACTGAAGATACATTTATTCTTTCCCCTCTCTCTTGTTTGCCCCACCAGTCGCCGTGGTGCCGGTAGGCCACGCCCCACAAAAAATTGCTGCGGGACACCTTTTGCAAATGGGACAGTAGTGACGTCTATGTGCCATAGCAGCGCTGCGCGCTATAGTAGGCTACTGAGTAGCCTAGTGTCTTGGCCAGTGTAGGGTCAAAATATCAGGGTTGGTTCTAAACCTAGCACTGGCACTGGCACTGGCCCCAGTATGCACATTGGTCTGCAGACATTGTATCTCTGTCAGAACAGGGACCATCTCAACACCATCACTGTTGGTGACTTCACTTAAACATGTAAAAGGGGACTCCTGCTAGATCAGGGCCTTTTTCGCAAGGTCACCTTTTTACAATCGCTGAATGAGGCAAGATGTGTATGCTACCAGTGTAGCCATGGTAGCATTGCATTACCGGCGCTGAACATATACCGGTATATGACAGAATCTAACAAAACATAGGCCTACAAGCCCTACAATAATACCTTTTTTCATCCACCCATCTCTTGTAGTCATGGCAGTACGACGACATGGCTGCAACATGCCTGTCCACAACGCTTTCCTTTTGCACGTTCGATTACTTACTCGCGCTTACTCGTGCCTGGCGCTTCATTTTCCTCAGAACGTCACCACTCGCGCTCTACTCGGGCTAGCCCAGGGCTAGGTTGCACAAAACTCATGTTAGCGCTAACATGATGTTAGCGCTAACATCATGTTAAATGACGTAAAATGACAATGGATTTTGACGTCATCTAACATAAAATTTAGCGCTAACACCATGTTAGCGCCAACATGAGTTTTGTGCAACCGGCCCCAGAAGGAGCCCCGGTCACCTGGGCAAGTATCACACCATACATCGTGAGGGAGTACGCTGCAGACCAGAATCACGACTGGGCGGCTGCTGGGCTAATTAAAAAAACTCACGCCGTTTTTTTAATTTTTCAACATAATTGATCCATGTTAAAACTGGTTGGCCCTATTATCTTCCAAAATAATGGGTGATATCAAAAATAGATAAAGACCAAAAATATACCACTCTGAAACAGCCCAGCCCAAGGGTTTTAGTTATTTTTTTAAATAATAGATGGCGCATGCTCAAAAAAGTTGCAAAAATCTAAAATCTTTTGGCACCAAAATATAGGCAGGGGCACAAGGAATACTAATCACAACTTTGTTTGCAAATCCATGCATTCCCTAATGAGTAATTAGCAATTAAAGGGTCCTGCGCCACCTATATTTAAAAAAATGAACTCAACGTGCTGGTCCATGCCAGTCTGAGGTATAGTNTGTATCCTAATTAGATACACCTATGATAAAAATTTGGAGACGATCGAGTCATTAGTTCAGGAGTTATTGCACTTTTATGTTTTTGGTTTTGGCCACCTGGAGGCCAAGCCAAGAATCGAATCGGACCGAAACTTGGTGTCCTAGGTCATCTGACCTAGGGGTACATATGTACCAAGTTTCAGACGCCGGACGACGGACACCGCAGGACGGTAAAAGCTCACGAGTGAGCTAAAAAACACCAAGCGCAGGTCGACATTTCAGCGATTGAGAGGAATTCGGAGCAACTTGCAGTTACAGTACGTTGCACAATTGACCTCCCTTCCGCGGCGCGCACCACCTGCGTACCACATGCAGCGTCATGCACGTACCACCCTCGTATCTTCCTAGGACGTGGCGCGGCGCTATGGAAGGCATGCAGTGAAGACGTAACGTCATTCACCCGACGTCACGCAACCGAGACGCGTGACGTACCCGTACCATCCGCGATGAACTGAAGGTTACCTTCCGCGCCACGTCCTAGGAAGGTACGCGGATTCTGGGAGGTCAATGGGATACCCGCGTGACAAACTTTGCTACGCGGTGGCGCTGCGACCGATCGACCCGTCGCGACGTCATTGACGTCATTTTAGGTGTTGACGTTGCGTCATGAAAAAGTGACCTGTACATTTTTCTACAGGAATAATGAGACAAAAACGTTGCTTTTATCACCAACCTGTCTCTTCATTTTAAGGAAAAAAGCAATGAAATTAAAGAAATTTTCATCTGCTACAGAATGATGTAAGGTTTACTGTCAGGCGACCAACACAAACGGGTTATTTTCACGCCAGAAATAAATGGAAATAACGTTAGAAAAAAGAAACTTCGGGCACATCGCTCGCAGCGCCACGTCGTGACGTTAGTTCCGCGGGTACCTCATTGTGCAACGTACTGTACCTCGAACAGCACGCGCAACTAGCGGACCGGCAGTTGCCCGGAGACGCAAGCGGGCTCAGGTCAACAAAATCGGCAACTGATCAGTCACTCCGAGTTGCTTCCATCGCCTGAAAGCTACATGTAGTTGCCGCGAGTTGCTTCAAGACGCAATGAGTGATTTCAAAGTTGGTGTCAACACCATGTTTACAATGCGAAAATGCGTTGCAAACACCGTGTGTTAACACCAACTTTGAAATCACCCAATGTCGACCTGTGGCACCATAAATGTTTTAACATTTATGGTGCCACATTTGGTGTCGACATTGGGTGATTTCAAAGTTGGTGTTAACACACGGTGTTAACGTTAAAACGTTATTCTTCAACAAAAGTTATTAATAGCGTTAACGAGGTGTTACAGGTGAAATCTCCCTCAAGTGACAATGTTCTGTTGTAGGCCTATCGATCGATCAGAGTTTTAAGATATTTAACGGTAACAGTAATGATATCGCTATTTCTGACGTACAATTGCAATGTAAAAAATGACATTCATTGTGTTAGACGATCTCTTAATCTCGCTATTACTATTTTTTAAAATCGCCTACATCATTTTTGACGATATTTTTCATATTTACTTCACTTTCACAAGATTTGTTAGAAAACTCTTATATTGCTACCAGCCAAAATGAAGGGAATCTTCTGCCTGTTACTTGTCTTCCTGGCCATCTCAGGTGAGTACCACTTATTCGAGAGTCGAGCGTATGAACCCAGCAACACACCAGTCGTTAGAGCAAGTGATCTACTCGCCAGCCACCGCAGACTAGGCGATGTTGGCTTTGGTATTGTTTGACATTTGAGTTTCAAACATCGCTGGCAAGAGGATTCCACGCATCGCTGTCCTGCGTACACCTGGTGTCAACAGCCGATTTTGGTCGCGTGCGATCAGATCGCTTGCGATATGTTTAAGCCCTCCGCACACGGTGAGGAAGTTGCTGAGAAAAGTTCCACGCGTGGTACTATGCTCAGCAAGTTGCTCACCCTGTAGTCCAGTAAATCTATGAATTAACCGGGAACTAATTGCAACAGAAGATTTTATTATTGTACATTGTGTATGCAATATGACATCGTCATCAAGAACATATCCAAATCGGACAAAATTGGCCTCCGGGAAACCAATTAATTTGCATATTCAAATTTGTGAACTGACTTCAAGGTTGGAAGCCGATGGACACAACAACTGAGCTCTGTGCAGGAGAATGGGACCCGAAGTACAGCTAACTTTTTAACGGTTGGATTTACTCCCCATAAATGTATTATCAACAGAAGAAAATATGGTGCCTCGGAATCAAATAAGCCTATTCTTTGGAACTTTTACGGAGCTACCTAATTGAAATTGACATTTTATGCATTTTGACACATTTTTGTGTTGATTTATATAAAAAGTGTCATCTCTTATTACATAACAACTACATGTAAAAACAATTGAAAATATGTTTGTCTGATTCCTAGGCAATAGGGGCCTATATTTCTATCTGATGTGTTTGATATTTTCTGCAACGCGCGTGGCTAAAGTCGACGTCAAAATGAAGCCATGGAGGCTGCCATCTTGTTCTCGGTTCAAATGTTTAGCTGCCCGTACAGACCACTGGAAGGATACAACTCAACAAATCACTTTACCTCTTACAGTTTCTGAGCATAAGTAGTTGGTCTGTTGTGAAAACCATGTTGAAAACAAGCGATTCGTCCATACGGCTTGCTGTAGAAGAGGTGCCATGACTGCCGACAACGTTAAAACTGCGTGCTGAACGCTGTGTCGATGCTGTGATGTTGCGTCATTCGACGACCAAAACGGCGGACATTTTGAGCTGTGACGCCACGTGGGAAACCGCTATAAATCAGTTCAAACTAGGTCGTCGTTTATGACGTCATGGCGATTTCTTGGCAACCTACACATGCGCAGTTGCCGCTTTCTTGGTCAACACGGAAGCTGGTGTGTTTTCATTGGTTTCAACAAAGGATTCTGGCAATCGGCAGCATTTTTGGTGGTTCTCTTCGATATTTCTGCAGGGGAGTCCTTAATTACACTGTGAACGGGTCTGATACTAGTTGAGGACTACGCACACGCATATCACCCTGAGAATATCAGGCGTTCTTACTGCTCGTTCCCTTCGTCACCGCAGACAAACCCCTGAGTACATGTACATCCGCCTGATTTGCTGGGGTATTTGGCGCACGAGAAAATGCGCCCAATCAGCGAACACCATTCTGAGTCACCTTAAGATGACAGACATTACACGTAGACTGTATCGTAGTGTCACGCACAACAGAGTGCTGAAGTACTTCAGCTTCCCCACCTCAACCTAACTAGAAATCAGTTCTACACGTATACATGTAAACGGCCTTTGTAATATTCACAGCCAAGTAGCTGACATGGTTATGCCGACGATAAACCTATCCTACACTGCTGGATTCAACCTAAGTTGAGTTCAGCCTATTCTACATTCATCGCACAGAAGTATACATGTATATCATTCTCAGGCCACACGTCGCCAGACAGATACGCCGCTGGAGTTATTTCATGTTGACCTGCTGGGTCTGCTTTGTTCAAACCTGCGTAGTTCATGTGTATCAATCACCGGCCTACTTGGGATGAGATGGTGGGGATGAACATTTGCTGGAATGGCTTTGATACTCCACGGATTCTGGCGAATGTCCTCAGGGGGTTGTATGCGGTAACGAAGGGAGCGAGCACTAAGAACCTCTGATGTTCTCAGGATGACGCATATACGCATCCATGATAACGTGCTTTAGGCTACATGTACTTCTGAATGGTAAATTTTACATGAAGCGTAATAACCACGAAGGCAAACGTTTCATTTTGTAGACGCGGCAACGGCGTCGACCAAAGTGTTTTTGACGTGCGGTCCTTTTACAAAAAAAATCACCTTTCTTTCAGCCTCCACGAACGGGGAAGATTTACAAGAAGGTGAAGTAGTTTATTTCTGAGAACTTATTTATTTCACATCATCGACTCTCTTGCAGTTCCTCCGCAGCGTTTAATGCGGGTTTTTGGTGTGCACGGACTTGTTGGTCATATTTCTGCATCAAAATTTTTGTAGTTTGAAAATATCAAAATTATGTATTAACTTATCAGAAAAAAACTTGAAAATCAGATTTTTTATTTTGTAATTTTATTTTCATTTTTATAGCAGGTCTGGTACATCTTGCCCAACCAAGGCTTCCTGTCACTCCTACTGTCGCTCCATCCACCCTTGCCGACCACCGTAGCATTTATCGCTCGCATTTGCCGCCCATGAGCGTGGCGGCTGAAGCAGCCAAACGTTACTGAAAGCGCGGTTTATGACGAAGATAGGAACATTGTGAGGTTTGGATCGATGAAAATCTCAAAATGAAGAATAATCGAATACGTTAATGCATGTTTTATTCACAAAACATTGGATTACACGCATTTATCATTGACAGTGGTGGGGGTGTGTGCGGTCCATGGAACGACCTGTCTGCGAGCAGGATGACAAACGGTGGTCGTCAAGGGTGAAGGGAGCGTAGTTCGAAGGGCGGAGTGACCGGAGGCCTTGATTAGTCAAGATGGTCTGGTAAAATGGAAGTTTCCAAGGATTTTGAAATTTGTTTCGTCAAAATCCTTTGAATGGCTGCTGAGATTATTTGAAATTATCGAAATTGTTGATAATTTGAAATTTTCGCGTTTTTCAAGAAATTTTGATACCATTAGATAAAGCTGACAACAGATTATAGGTGCACCTTACTTTGAAGCTTTTGGGGATAAACTGTGCAGAAATATTGAAATATCAAAATGTTGATGTTTTGAAAAATATACCGTCCGTAAATTCTAAACAGTTTATGTGAATCATTGTCGAAAATTCTTATCATCATCCCGTTGACCTTAGTCTTCTTGGTAATTGCCATTTACTTATTGGTCAACTTTCATCTTACAGTTTGTTACTAATTATCCCACGCATAGATATTAAGTTTAAGGATCCGTTTGGGATCGTCTTCTTAGAATTAGCCTACACATTGCATGATTCATATGATCACAGCCACATGTTAGATTTGTAGAATAAAGTCAGTTACGGGAAAGAATTCAACGAGTTAAGTTCAATATCCATCTTCATCCTTCCATCGTTCTCTTAACTCCCTCGTCTTCAACCTGGGCCTCAAGTCAACCCGCAGCAAACTATCACAATCATCCAAAATTTCATCATTTTATGATTTGAGGTCAGCTCTATCTACTGTTATCGAAATTCTGTAAAAAATCATGAAAATCTCAAATAATCGATAATCTCAAATATTTCAGCAACCACTCGACATATTTTGATGAAACAAGGACCAAAATCCTTAGAAACCCTCTTACTGTCAGAACTACTATAAAAATGTAAATTTAATGTACGACTACAGAATAAAAGATTTGATTTTCAAGTTTTTTCTAAGGAGCTATTACATAACTTTGATAGTTCGAAATTTCCAAACTTTTGATGCAGAAATATGACCAACAACCTTTCCTTTCGTATGCAACAAACCGTGTCAGAATTGGTTCGGTAGTAGTTGAAGACGTGTAGATAATATCAGATGGTAGAACCCAATCTGGTCCCGCGAGATTTCATTCGAGACTTGGATTTGATGAATGAAATCTCTGGAACATTTGGCTGACATCTTGGATTGACCATTCTCATGTAAATATGTACAATTTGATATCATTAATGTAATGATCAGGTCCGATAATTAAGGGTGAATTGCTGTGGGAGTTACATATTAGGAATATAAGCTGCATTAAAACACAAGAGGCCAAAAAACAAGCTTGAGAACTACGCTTTCTGGGCGTAGTTGATCGCAATGTTGCGCGGCAAAACCATGGAGACTGTGTAAACAACCTAATCCATCGACGATGACGCCCGCATGACCAACAAAACGGGTGCCGAGGAAAGTCAAAGGAATAGATTTAATGGCGATTTGCTTACGTTTTGCAACACTTTCTGATGCTGATCGCTTCCTTCTCGTGCTCCTGATGTGCAAGATGCTTGGTTGGTCTGTTGCCAAGGACGCAAAGTAGTTCGAATGATTCGTAGTAATACACGGGGCATTACAAAAATACGGAGCGACCGAGCACTGGCACAGCGATGACTGCCAGCAGGGCATTGTTGCGTCAATGACGTCATCAACATGTCAGCCAAATATATCAGAGTCCGAACGACGTCATAACGTCAGGCTCGGGTCTGTTTCAGAGTGGGTAGAACCTTGTGAGTAATTTTTACATGTTCAATTTTTTTCACTTTTCAAATTGAGCAACTTTATGACGATTTATGATGATTTTTCTGTCTGGGCATTTATTTTTTTACTAATAAGGGTGTACCGTTCATGTACAATGTAGAAGTACCTGTACATCGGGAACCATACGACATTTAAAATATCATCTTGTTGCCTTTGGTACGGGCGGCAACTTGCGACGGCTGATACTCGGGTTATGCTCCAATCAATTTAACTTAAGCATGGCGTACACCAGCGATTTTCTAGGCGACCGGCCTGCGACCACAGCAGCGACTGAACATATTTTGAGGGTTTTTTTTAGTTTTTGTTGACTCGTTTGCGACAAATACTTCATTGGAAGATCAGTGATGTCGCGGATGACATCGGTGATCGACCTCAAATGTAATGATCGCATGCGACGGTAGTAGTCGCATCGGTAGTCACCCCCATTTTAGTAGCACCTGTGCGCCACGCTTTAGTTTTATACGGTGTCTCTGATACAGGTGATACTGCAATCGCATCACATTACCATAATATTTAGAAAAAGACTCGGATAATTTGCAAATTGGCGAACTTTTAGGATCCCCACTAGGTGTAGTCTCGGTCACCCAGCCGCTGTTTCGAATCTGGGGACCGAACAAGCGTCTGGGATCAAACTGCGAAATTACTGTTTGGAGGCGTACCGAGATCCTGGTGCGCTCGCTGATTGGCTAATCAGGGACACAGCTAGTCATTCATTTTCATCCGCCGATTCCTCGCATTTGAAAATCTCAATCCGGCTGCTGATTGGGCAAGAGATGTGATCATGTGATCATTGTGTCCACACAGGTTGCGCAAGACTGCTGTTGAGACTGCTTTGCACAGACCTGTGTCCGCGCGCGGCGCATCACACACAAATTTGTTAGTTTCTAAATACGCGGGCCGCATCACAACCTGAACTGGGTGATCACGTGATCTATTCCGCAACGAAAGTAGATCCTAGGAAAATAGCGATATGAGGCTTATTTCTTGCAAACTTTGCAAATAATTGACTGACATTTCATTTCTGGTGAGAAATTGCCTTAGATATGACATTGTTGAGAAGAAAAGGGTAATATTTGGGTTATGACCCCGACAGCTAGTTCACTTCACTGACGTAAGCAGGTGAGTGTCGTGACACTGTCGTCGTGTATCTGTCAGTGGCTAACATGACATGTACGGCATATCTCATACAATATAGGCCTATGTACTCTAAATTCCCACTTACCTGTCTCATTCCTGAACTCGGAAAAAATGACTAAATCCTAAGTTGAAGATAATGGGGTGAGGGTACTAGTATGGTCAGGAACAGTAATGTCCTGTCCATTAATACTTGTCCAACTACAGAGCCTGGCAAAGAACGACAGCTTGGGATATCTTCAACATAGGATTTGGTCATTTTTTCCGAGTTCACGAATGGGACAGGTAAGTGGGAATTTAGAGTATGTCATAATCATGATGGATAATGGGATTCCCACGCACAAAATGATGGGAGGCAGCCTAGGTATGCCTATTCTGCAATTTATAAATTTGAACTGAGAAATCAACCGCCATCTTGAAAATACAGCAAGTAGTCCCAAATCTTCCCATGATGCCTTGAGCGCGCGTTGACAGGTCAGTGCGAGGTACGAGCGCTACCTGTCGTGACAATGCCATACGGATACACAATTCCTGCTCAGATTTCAGCCTGAAATTCAACTCCAATAAGTTGATGCTGTCTCAGATCACTTCGCTAATCGATTCATTGCCAGATTCAGACACTTTTGGAAGGTTGTGAGTCTGTCCCGAAATTCGCAATTGCGCGAGACTACCATCAAACAGTAAAAACCAAGTTTGGGGCCAGACTCTGTAATGGTAATGAAAGAGTCTGGCTGCGCGAGACTACACTGGGTGATGACGTCAAAATTTCGACGTCATATCGCTGGCGAAATTTCAGGTCGGGACGTTAGCAGGTGGAGGAATCACACGACTGTAGGCCTAATAATAGACCAGGCACATATTGTTTTGAGATGAAGACCAAGTCAGACTGGGCTAGCTGTTTCACTCAAAAATGAAGATTTTAGTCGAAATGACGCTGTTGGTGACTATCTTGTCGCTCCGTGATTGCGCGGCGCGACCTCGTAAGTCGATAATTGGCCTTTTTACACGGTGCCGGTGCGTTCCGGATCGAGACTAGATCGAGGAGGGTTCGGTTATTTCTCCCGGTGTAAAAGCGAAACAACTGACCTCCACCTTCCTCGGGCCAGTTCAGTTCGCCGCGTTAATCTCGGGAAGGTGGAGGTAGGTGGAGGTTGGTTCAGGCTGGTTATTCTCTCGTGTAAAAGCGAACCGCCGACCTCCAACGGCCTCGTGTGGAATTGAGCACACTACATGAATGGCATCACTGGCGCATTTGCTGTAAGTTACCTATGAAGAAATCACGCACGAGGCTTCTCAAGCACTGTACATGCTGTTAGAAGCATAGTTTATATCGAGTTTTACTTATTATAAATTTTTGGGATATTTCTTACTTGCGATAACTGTAAATGTTGTAGACTGGTACCCGGTCTTCTGGGCAGCTTGCATTCGAATACCGGTGAAATCAAATGATCTACGGGGGATTTCCGATGAGAGTGACGTCATTCTACAGCTCCAAGGTGGCGGCTCCCACCTTAGGCATGATTATTATTATACGAAACTTTGATCTCGTAAATCAAGAGTAAATATCAGAAAAACACAGATTTTTGCTTGAGATCAAAGTTGGCTTTAGCTCAGGTGAATGAAAGAAGGCAAACAGTTTACTGCTGCCTAAAACCCATGCGAGCTAAATGCCTGAAACGGGCAGTGAACGGTAATACAATTGCTATTTTGCCTACGGGGCTTCCCCGAGCTAAATATAGACCAGTGGGCGCCATGATGGTTTAATGCATTTGCTTGCGTCTGTCCTAGTATTTTTAATAAGGACTGTGTTCGGTCTATAAATGTTGATATACGCCATCTAGTGGCACGCATTTGAACGAACCGACCTCGAACTAGATCGAGGCGGGTTACTGAACTCGCGCCGTGTAAAAGCGATCAGTCCATCCTGAACCGAAGCCGCCCGAGGAGGGTGGAGGTAGGTTTCCTCGAACCAGCACCGTGTAAAAAGGCTCAATGATTCATACCGTTGGAAATCATGATTTTTATCCATGTTTCACCGATTGAGTCGCATTTATTCTTCCCTGCAGCACCTGACAATGAATTCACCGAAATGGAAGAAGGAAGGCTCAGGTGAGTTGGTTAAGAGACAAGATGGGAAATATTCAGACTGTACGAAGCTGAACTGTGAGAAAACGACTGGGAGAATCCACATCCGTCACCCCATCCTCGCACCCAGGGTCTTCACAACCGACTCCCCCACTCGCGCTTGGTTCAGACCCTGGCGACATCCATGCCATTTTAGTGGGGAACCGGCGGAGCAGTTCACTCCGCCGAATTGAGCCAATCACAGCGAAGCTTCTATCCCGTCTTGGCCGTTCCCAAATATGGCAGCTGTAAAATTTTCTCCATTCGCTGACAAACTCGCTGAATTTCGGATTGTTCTTGAATAAACTTCGCGTCTGAATGTTTCTCACGTGTTATCTACATAAGGAGTACGTACCAATGGGTTCAAAATACGAAGGTATGATCCATTTCATGAATTTGGGGCAGCTATCATTCGATAGCGTACATAAATTATGGAATGAGTGTGCAGTGCTACGAGACTGGTATCCGGTACTTCGTTACACCAGATCTATGTGCAGACGTTGTAGTACTAGGCGCGATATCTGCCCATTACATCAAGTGCCGTTACCCCACTGCGTTGCATGGTTTATTCGTGAATTACCAATGGGGAGTACACATGAGAGAATAGCCTTCTACTCCACCGAAACCGGGTGGATGTCCTCAGGGCATTGAGGGAGGGTACGACCGTAAATGACCTGAGATTCTCAGGATGCCGTCACCCGTACATGTACATTATAATGTATGTGAAAGGGTTTCTCTGTTCCACTTAGGTTCTCACTAGCTATCTTTCCTTTAGAACTGGTTTCTCTGTGTTTATTTGTCAAGAGGTTTTCGTCTTTCTGACTGCATACACTCTCGTTTTTTTCTTCAGTACTTCCTCAAAGTCTTTGCGCAAGAGGGCCACATATGCACCCGTTTTCAGGCTGGTGGACTATTTGAGAGCTGCCAAGTCTCCTCACTAACTTTGGTACACTTTTGGCATTCTCGAAACCTACACATCACTTGTATTCAAAATCAAATTTTCTAATCCGGAGTGTGTTCATGCAGTATGAGCACATAATAAAAGTAAATGGTTTTGCTTCTTCGTTATTCTTTATATGCGTCTTCATATTTTGCTTAAAAAGAATTTTGACTTTAAAATGCGAGGATACCCATGGTCCCGCATGCACATTGTTGTTTTTTTTCTATTTTTACAAGTGATGCAATGAATAGATTGTTGAGCGACCGAGGCGCATGCTCAACAAAGCCCCATTCCGAACGATGTTGGGACTCACTCGAGTGAGTTTGTATCAGGCTGGCCAGCAATGACACTGGCACACAAGCAGACGACATGCACGACTAGAAGATTAAAAGTCGTCCTGGTAGCCATTTTATCCTCACGATCTGTTTATATTTACATGCTGACCAATATTTATATACAATTTGCGTAAAAATGGCAGATTCGGCACGATCGACGCCATGTTGGGACCGGGTACCAGCCCAACTTCCCCAACTAAGCATTTCGGCGAGGTGGTTACTTGGGGCAGGCCCGACCGACCCCAGATCATGACGTCACACGATAGAAGAACGCTGTGCGTCTCACCCTGGGGAGGCCCAGGCAAGTAAACGAACACGCTAAATACATGTATCAAGATTAATCTCGCTCCCCGGAATCATTTTCACATGAGCCTTGAGGTACCTGTTCTTTGTTCGGCTGTTTTGCGCGAGATTGCTTTGATGTAGTCATGTGATAAAGTACGAACAAAATGGTGGCAGAGAATCACGATATTTTCCAAGAGGCGACTTCCAGACATAATGAAATGGTCCATGGACCATGTGCTCACCCGTTTGGACATAATAGTGAAATGACAGAGAGAGGTACATGTCAGTTATGAGCAATCTGGATCAAGCCATTCCCAAGTTGAAAGGTAGTTATATAGCGATCAGTCCTGCAACTTGCAAGGAAGCAAACGTGACGTTCACTTTACGGGTTTTCCTTTTATATATCAGTTGTTATGGTTGTTGCCGACCGGCGACTATGGGCACGAAAACCAGATCACGGGCGCTGCCATATTGATGATCATGTGACCAGCGACTGATATTAATGTTGGAATCGTTTCGTTATCAATGTGTTTTAGTATCTAGCTATCTAAATATCAGAATGAGTAGCTACAGAACATGAAATCATATCAAGGAAATAGAAATAAAGTCTAAAACATTAGTTCACGTGTAGTCTGAAGTCTCTCGTTTTTTGTTTGTTTGTTTGTTTTCACAGGCAGGATCGTTGGTCTATAAATATCCCTCGCCATGAAATCTATTTTGATTCCTATGTAAGTTGTGCAATTCGGACAATTTGAGGGCACGGACTGCGGGGCAGTGCACGGACTAGCGCTCTTACGTTTACCCTTTCTGCCCAGTGTGTGCCAGTCTGCGCCATGGACTAGTCAGTCAAAGCCAAAGGGAAATGGTGCTGTTGATTATTCGGAGGCTGAAGACGTCTTATCATGAGGCTGTTTAGCCGTCATAATGCGACGTTGACGGCCAAACACTCCGCGAAAATTATAGGTCTGGGGAATCGATATTGGCTGAAAAAGTCTTCATCGGTATATTCGTCGAAGAGATCTCAGCGATTTCTAAAAGTGCACATTCTGTACCCACGATCAACGACGCTCATCGCCACGGCACCTTCAACACGCCACGAACTACTTGGGCTGAAGGGGTTATTGTCGTCCTGGGTATAGACAAACTATACCCAGGTTCAATGTCGTCCAGACAAACTATACCCTGGGTACAGTTTGTCCAGACAAACTATACCCAGGGTATAGTTTGTCTTGACAAAGTGTACCCAGCTTCCGATATGTGCATCTGAAGACGAGATTGATATCGCAAAGTTACATGTCATCTAGGCCTTGCCGGTCAAAATGGCGGTAAGGGCAACATCATGGCTTCGATCCTTCGCTCATAATTGAACCCATAAACACACGCACTACACCATAGGCCTACTGACAATCGAAGTATCACACTACTGAAGAGGTGTAGTGAGGTTGATATTCAGCGTAAATCATGAAATGAAGGATAGCCTCGAACTAGGCCTACAGCTCCTAAGTGCTTGAGAATTTACTATAGGTCCCTTTTGAAAAGTTCTAGGGATTGGTCTTGTCTCCCTATTCCCAAATTCTGGTAGGTATAGCGTTAATTTCCATCCCCTTTTGGCAATAATTCCACTGTATGGTTGCTTACCGGAAGTGTCTCGAATTAGGCCTGCAGCTCCTAAGTGCTTGAGAATTTACTATGGGTCCCTTTTGAAAAGTTGTAGGGATTGGTCTTATCTCCCTATTCCCAAATTATATTAGGTATAGCGTTAATTTTCAGCCCTTTTCAGCAATAATCCCACTGTATGGCTGTTTACCGGAAGTGTCCTATGGCGCAAACTTATGGAAAAAGAAAATTCATGAAAATGAAGAAATGCTCCCGGCTTTTCCATGTACTTCATGGCGTCATCAGTTTTGTGGTCACGCGAATCTTGGCAACACGCACGTGACAATCTCGGACGAAAATTTTTAGATCCTTTTTTGCCCTTTGCGATACCAATCTCGTCTTCAGGTGTACATATGGGAAGCTTGGTACACTTTGTCAAGACAAACTATACCCTGGGTACAGTTTGTCCAGACAGACTATACCCAGGGTATAGTTTGTCTGGACGACATTGAACCTGGGTATACTTCGTCTATACCCAGGACGACAATAACCCCTTCAGCACTACTTGGAAGTGATGAAGGGCACCACTAACAGCGCGCTAAAGGAGGTCCCGACCACCTATAGTGAAACAGCTTACCGGCGCCTATCTGTGACGTCATTGACAGCCTAACAACGTTTCTATTTGGTGTTCCTATCAATGCAGGTGTAAAGTTTTTCAGTGTGGGCCCTTTAAGTGTGGTTCTTATTGTTCGGAACAGACTGGGAAACAGACTCGCTGTTTTTCTGTGTGTCGCTCATTGTCAAGTCGCCACTTATTCCGTCAGTCTATTGTACTGTCACACTGGGTCACGGGCATCACTGAAAAACGTTACACCGGTAGCTACCAGAGTTTCTATTCCAGGATAGCGCCTATTGGCATTTGGCCTATACCACCGATAGGCATTGATAGCGGTATCGGAGTTTCGATTCGGTCGGCCCAGGTAAATATCTCAAAGCATTGCAAAAATACAGCAATTTGAAAATGAGGAGTCAAAATCTGTTGTGCAGGAATCATGCAATTATCCTGGTGCCAGACCTGAACGTAATGGTGCCGATATGTCCAACTGATACGACATGTGGGAGTCAATTCATAATTGCTGCCAAAAATACGTGGACAGCGAGATTCTTCTGCATTCAGTTCATTAAAAAAAATCAACCATGAAAAGGGAAGTGTATCGGGTTTTCAGCATGGTGTTTGGTGATAGTGATCGGGCAGCTACGGACCGACGAGAAGCCTCAATAACTTCCCGATCATCACTAATCACCATGCTATATGATACACTTGGTGAGGTCAAAGTTCCGTGTAAAATAAAGTGTAATCAAAGGTGTAAAATCAAGTGTTAACCTAAGCCACAAATCGGATACAACTTGAAGCTGAACTTTACACTTCATACCGATTTAACACCGAGATAATTCTGACGGGGACTCCGCACAGACTCTTTGAATGTATAGGCCTACCAAGAACTGTTTCATGTGCACATGCAGGGGAGGGGAAACAAAATATGCTCCTGTGAGGAGCTCGCGGTGGTGTGGTGGTTCTGGTGTCCGACTTGCGGTCAGAAGGTCGTGGGTTCGAAACCCACTGGGTGTGAAACGTTTTTAGCTCAGCTGACCAAAGGTCAGCGGAGCTAGTCATATGTATACTGAGTGGCGTCCGGATGTGTGTGTGTCTGTGTGTCGTCCGTTAAACTGGCACGTTTCACAACCGCAAGGCCCAGGGTCATGAAAGTTGGTGGAGAGGTAGGCCCTAGGGAGGACTCGAAACAGAACCAAAAATTTTTGCGATTTGACCTACATTCTGCTCTTCAGGGGGCATTTTCCGTAAAATGAAAAATCCAAATAACTCAGCCTAGAGAAAATACATCAAACTATAAATGGCAGGTTGTATAGCTTAATTATTTCTTCACATTCTCTGGGGGTAAATTTTTCAATGTTTGTCCACCAGGGGGCACAATCTGCAGAAATATGAAACAGGGGTATTTGAATTTCCCGCTTGATGATGTCACCATTTATACTGTCTGTGGATGAACTAATGGGCTTCTGCTGGAAAGCAAGAATAGCCTTTATGCACTGCTGATGATGTCACCATTTTATGCTGTCTGTGGATGATGTCAAACTTTCTGTGGGCTTGTGCTGACTAAAGTAAAAGCAAGAACAGCCTTTCTGCACAGCTCATCATGCTTTATGTGATCTCATCATCAGCTCCCAACTTCCAATGGCAATATGGCCAACTGTGGTGCAGACTGTCTGGGACTTTGTGCTCTGCTCCATAACTTGAGAATGGCTTGTTCATTCAGCTTCATTTTGCCATATGTGTAGTGTCATTTGTATCAGATCATGCATCCTATTGATNTCATGTAAGAATCTGATAAGAAAAATTCTACTAAGATTTTTCTTGTAAGAATCTTATCAGAAAAATCTTACTAAGATTTTTCTTACTAAGATCTGACTAATAAATAGCTAAGATACTTACAAAGAAAATTATAAGATTATTAGTAAGATTCATGTCCTGGGTTGACCCTGTGACCCATCTGCAGTGTCTCCCAAACAGCCACACCCTTTTGTCTCACCCAAGGGCCCAAACAACCATCTTCTTCACCCTTTCCTTCAAACGCCCAAACAGCAATTTTGCAGAAGGTGGTGACCATCAAATTTGCTGTCAAGCAAATTTCACAGTTCTAGTTCTACACTTGATCTTGATCGCTTCCATTCCTCGTGTTATTGTTTATATCCACCTGTTCTGCGGTAGATGGTCACTTCATCCCACTCATCTGATAATTCACTCTCATTCTGTTCAATGTCCGACACGTCCACCAACTCATTAGGTTTATTGGCCTCAGAAATACGTACACCAGCTCCCTCAACAGAGTCTGCCTTCTTCTGCAGTGGATTGTCTCTTCCTCCCGGCTTTGTCTTCCTTCGCTGTTCTGGCACTTCCCACAATACTCTCTGCTTCTGTTCAGTATCCCTTGCCTTCGCAAACTCATCAGGTTTGTCGCCTCCACAACCATGACGAGCTCCCTTATCCGAGTCCATTCCCTCCTGATCATGCTGACCAAGTGCCACATTCTCGTGTTCCTGGTCAGCTACTTCATCAGAGAATGCAAAGTATCCCAACTAACTGACAGGTCGCAGAAGGCTGGAATAGGTTGCCACAGAACTTGCCCCTTCCTGTCCTCCCCTAACACAAGGACCACATTCGGATATTTTCCTTAATTTTGCTAACTTTTTCTGCCGCCTCTCTAGTATCAGTATCAGTTTCTCCAGGAGGCCTGAATAGGTTACACCGACCTCGTAAATTGACCACGACCATGGCCACAGTTTACAGAACTTCCTCGCCATCGTCAATTTTATCTCGATCAGCTCCTCCAGGAGGCTAGAAAAGGTTCCCTCAGAACTTTTCTCTTCCTCTCTTGTACCAGCACAAGCACCAGATTCTGCCAACGTTTTTGTATTCAAGAAGTGTCTAAGCTGCCACCTCATTGTGTTATTAAACATATGCAGTTCATTCAGGAGGCTGCAAAAGGTTGCGACACTTGCCACTTCCCCTCTTTCACGATTATGCCAGTAGTAAAGAACAGATTCCGACATACCTTTTTTCTGCAACAACCTCACTGTCAGCACCAACAGATTCAGTTCATAACGGAAGCTTGAAAATATTCTTTCAGACCTCGCCTCCACCTCTTCTCCACCAGTACCAGATTCTGGCATATCCTTTTTGTGGAGTTTATCCACAAACTTTCTCAGCAGCCTCGCCACCCGAAGTGATTTCTTTGGGTCAATCTTCTGTCCAACCAGGACGTTCCAATCAGGATTCCAGAACATCGGAAGGTAACCCACAGCCAGACAACCTTCCATGTCCCTGTATATGATACGTACCATCTCGATCAAACTCATTTTTCTCTTGAGGAAGTCCTCAACGTTGTGTAGGAAAACAGTTTTCAGGTAATAGCTGGTGACATATTTGTCCGTGTTGTGAAGGAAACCATCCTTGTCCTGTATCATTATCCTGCAGACATCAGGGTTGCGTAGACACTTTGCTGCGATGTATGCATCTCTAACCCAGGGTTCAAGACTTCTAATATGCTCCGTCTCGAGATGAGGAAAGGAGATACGGTAGAGTTGTGTACGCTGGTCTTCCTGGCCATTTTCTCTCATTGACTTACCAAGTTCACTGTCTTTGTGAGGCGGCTTGGCCACCAGAAAGAAACCACATTTCTTTAGTTCATCTCTATCCATCATCCATGTCTTCGGAATGAGATAATCTGGCCATTGGTCATAGAAACGAATGGCTGGCACCAAGTCAACAGATATCACAAGGATCTTATCAATCTTGGGGTCACATCTGATCTTCATCTCCGTGCTAGCATGTCCGCCATCTCTGACTTTACCAACTTCAGAACAGATCCGTACATCCGCATTCCCTTCTGGCAGTGTATCTTCTAAAACAGAACAGAATTTATCATGAAAAGTTTTACTTTTCGTCCTGTCCTGTTCACCATATCGTACGTAGCCATTCTCGATATGTTCCAATTTCTCCTTACTGCCATAATCATAGAAACCTGCCATGATATAATCATTTTCATCTGGAACCATGACCTTCGTTCGCTCTGCTGAACTACCACACGGCGTGACCTCGACACGGACTATCATTGCAGATTCTAACCATTGATTGGTAATTGTCTGAATGCAATCATTGATGTCGCTTATGATGAACCCACTCTTCCCTGCTGGTAAACTCCGTACATCACCAATGCCTGGACATCTGATCAGCTCCGAAACTTTCGGAAGACTATCAGTCACTGTATCTGGCAAGGAAGAGGTGACTTTCACCAGATCAGCCCCGAGTAAAGGCAGATTGTCTAATATGGTGTAGTCGATAACGTCTTGTAAAGGTAAGTGTCGGTGTCCCTTCACATCTAATCGGCCATTCGCCACTTGGATGAGTGCCATGCGGAGGGTATCTACATTGTTTATACCCCCAAGGTCAATTTTGTGTCGGTTTTGATGTGTTGAAAATAAAGCAATTATCTGCATTATTTTATCATTTGATCTTGCGTGTTCGTGTATTGACTGTAGCATCGCTGACTGAACGTGGCATAACAGTCTGCAAACCACGAAGTGTCCTGATTTAGATGCCCAAAACAAAGCATTTTGTCCACTTTTGTCAGTTATATCAACCTCTGCCCCATTCTCAATAAGACAACTCACGACTTCAATGTGTCCATATCGAGAAGCTTTGATAAGGGCGGTCTGTCCCTGAGAATCCTTATCGTTTATGTTGGCTCCATTCTGAATTACCTGGCCAACCAGATCATACATTCCGTTCTCAGCAAACGACATCAGTGCTGTCTGTCCAGCGACAAACTTCTGAACAAAATTCTTTCGTTTTGACTGCTCATCAGTGAACTTTAAAATATCTGTAGCACCTGCCTTTACGAGACATATATACACGTCCTTATGCCCATTACAAATGGCATAGGCAAGAGAAGTCATTGCTCTCTCGTCCTTAGCATCAACCTCTGCCCCATTTACAATAAGACATCTCACAACTTCAGTATGTCCATGACAACAAGCTTTGATAAGGGCGGTCTCGCCCTGAGAATCCTTGTCGTTTATGTTGGCTCCATTCTGAATTAGCTCACTAACGACATCATGACTTCCTTTCTCAGAGCTCAGCATGAGTGCTGTCTGCCCGGTATGTACAACTGATTTGACAGTATCCTTAGCTCCAAGGGGTTCGTAAGCATTCTTAGCATTAATGTCAACACCTGAATTTATTAGATACTTAACAATGTCCCTCTCCCCCTTATCAATGGCATACCATAGCAGAGACCTTCCAGAATCGTCCTTAGTGTTAACCTCAGCACCTCCCTCTATAAGATCCTTAGCTATTTCCCTCTCCCCCTTATCAATGGCATACCACAGCACAGGCCCTCCAGAATTGTCGTTAGCGTCAACGTCATCACCTGCCTCAATAAAATACCTAGCTATCTCTCTCTCCCCCTTATCAATGGCATACCATATCAGTGGCCTTCCATAATCGTCCTTAGCGTCAACACCTGCGGCTATGAAATACCTAGCTATCTCCCTCTCCCCCTTATCAATGGCATACCATAGTAGAGGCCTTCCATAATCGTCCTTAGCGTTAATGTTAGCTCCCCCCTCTATAAGATGTTTAGCTATCTCACTGTCCCCCTTATAAATGGCACACCACAGCACCGGCGTTGTAGCATAGGTGTTAATCTTATCGGGGTTAACATTAGCTCCTCTCTGTATAAGTAACCATGCAATCTCACTCTCCCCCTTCTCAATGGCATACCATAGCAAAGACCTTCCAAAATCGGCCCTACCGTTAACGTCAGCTCCCCTGTCTATCAGATACTGAGCAAGCTCCCTCTCCCCCTTATCAATGGCATGCCATAGCGGAGATAATCCAGAACTGTCCGCAGCGTTGACGTCAGCTCCAGCTTCTACCACAAGATTAACCATTTCTTTACGACCTTTCGCCACTAGAATCGTCAACGCTGTCCGCCGATATATGTCTTTGGCATTGACTGACGATCCCGCCTTGAGTAATCTCCGCATTTCTTCATCATCGTCCCTGGCAGCAGCAGTCGCTATCTCTGATGACACTTTAGAAGATCTCTTGCCCATCATAGACTCAGAGGATTCATTATTCACTCGAGGAGTCGGCATCAGCATCCTCACCCGAGGGCTCCGAAATCAGGATGGAATAAACAACATCGCCCTCTGGAACATTTCCATCCATGATTAGTTCTGTTCCTTTACAGTGAAATGTAGTTGCACAAAATCCACATTTGCAGTCCACCCAGTCCCTGACGGCTTGTTGTACACTGTGCTCACAACAGCTGGCTTTCCTTACACATTGGGAGAAACCAGAGATCACCAGTAGCACCAGTCCACCCAGTCCCCGGCGGCTTGGTCGTACACAGTGCTCAAAACAGCTGGCTTTTTTACACATTAAGATAAATCGGAGGTCACCAGCAGGACCAGTCTACCCAATCCCTGACGGCTTGTTGTACAGTGTGCTCACAACAGCTGGCTCTCCTTACACATTTGGAGAAATCAGAGATCACTAGTAGGAACAGTCCACCCAGTCCCCAGCGTCTTGTTTGTAAACTGTGCTCACAACAGCTGGCTTTCCTTACACATTTGATGAAATCAGAGAGCACCAGTTGGAAGAGTCGAGCCAGTCCCTGACGGCTTCTTGTACACTGTCCTCACAACAGTCGGCTTTCCTTACACATTTGAAGAAACCAGAGATCACTAGTAGGAACATTCCACGCAGTCCCTGACGACTTGTTGTACACTGGGCTCACAACAGTTGGCTTTCCTACAAAGGAACAACGAAATTATCAGACCACAAGATTGACACCTCATTTAAATGAACTAGAATTAGAAAGAGAACGTGTTCTGCGAGTTTTTGTCCCCCTGGAATCAATTAGTCAAACAAAGTCATGGGTATGTGGCCTATTGCACTATGCAGAAAAAAGGATTATGATGCCATATCCACATAATCTAAAACATTACATCATGTGTCCATGTAATCTTTAGGTGTCTTTTTCTTTGGCGATCAACATTTCTAGGAACGCCATTACATTTACATCCCATTGAGCAGCAGACCTAATATACCCCGATATTTCGCATTCTATCGGGGTACAGATAAGGAGGAAGTTACGTAATCCAGGCAGATTAATGCCTCTGACTAAAGTAAAAAAATCCAACACAATGTGTGCAGTGTTTGTGAGTGTTACCAGCGGATGTTAAATTTGATGGTATATCAAATATGTGTTTGAATTTTTCAAATCGAGCAGAAAATAATGATTTTATGAGCCATTTTTCTCGTGGCCTTGAGGGCCAGAATACACTAGTGGGCTTTTCCAGTTACCTGTTCACCCCCGCTGCTGATTACCGGTAGTACTTTGTTTCTGATATCACCATCCAACAGATGGTGGGAGGGCAATAAACAGAACAGTCAGGTATGGCTAAAAATACAGCTCTGGGGTCTGGACACCTAGTGTTACGGGTCTTGGCATTACTGGATCAAAATCTCAATGGGCTTGTTCAGCTAATGGCTACAGCTACGAAAGTTCCTATATTTGCACTGACATAGGCTACAGTCATGGACAAGTCTTTGTCACCATTGTGAAGTCAAAATTGTGTTTCTCTCGTTAAAGCCTCACAGTATTGAATTTTACGACATTTTCAAAGTGTTAGGACTGTGCAGGTAGAGGTCTCATAGAATCGTGAAGGTCCCCAAAATGCTTGCCCGATACGTACTTCAAAGAATCAAGACCTAGTTTTCAGCACACACGAAAAAACTGCAGGTAGAGCTCCAATGCATTCAGATAGAGCATAGTACATTTTACACTACACTAACGTCGGAGGACGTAAGCACTTTCTGAATTCAATACTGTGAGGCTTTAAGCTGAAAACACACTACAAATCTTGCCAACATTTATAATTGGAATCATCAGGTCATATAATATTTGTGTGTAGTGTGTGTCATTCACTAAGACTTCTTCTCAAGTAAATTGATACTTATGTCATAGTCCAGTAAATGTAAGTTTGACCCCAAACAAATTGCAATAGTTTGTTTTATGACTGGAACTTGTTCTATGGGTGTCAAGGAACATCCCACCCAAAATCCCCCAAAATCTGACGACGGGAAATTACGTAATCGGCATAAATCCAATATGGCCGCCAAAATACTTTTTGAGGTGGTGTATCTCCTTAACAGTTGCTTTTAGGGCCTATAAATGTATTACAAATGTATATAAATGTG
>NMRB01002649.1:74894-87572 GCA_002633025.1 Notospermus geniculatus
AACATACATGTAACACAAGTGGTGGATGAAACCTTCGATACTAGCTGAGATACAAGCTGTTTTCGTTTTAACAAGACTGTACGTTTAACCAAATGAGGAGATATGGCCTACCATGAAAGCAACTACAATAATAGGAATTTTTAGTTCTTTAGTTCATTTAATTGATAAAATCACATTTTGATATTGGGATTATCTTTGAAGGTACACATCCATGATTTACATTCTTGTTGGAAAATAAAAGGACAAAAAGTTTACCTAAACAGATAAAAAAGAACACAAGATAAAGCGCAATGTTCCACCCAATCTGTAAATGTTGGGCGTAGAACCGTGTTTTAATGAAGTAGGAGAAAAATACATTCACTTTTCATATATTTTTTTCTTCAAATTTTAGATTTTCCTTCTTAACTGACCAACATCCTGCAACTTTATCTCTTTTGGTATTTTGTAGCAAAATAAATCCAACTCGAACAGTCAAGTATATAGGCCTAGACAGCCCCTCTTCTTAACAGATTTTATTGGTGGAAATCTAGGGATTGAATAAGGGAACGAATTATTGAGTTGATATGGTCAGCTACAACATTTTAATGTGTGGGTGTGTAAGGTGGTTGCAGCAAACAACAACCATCGGAAAGAACCTACACTAGGACCCTTTTATCACATTATAATTAAGAACGGTTCCAAGCCAGAATCAAAGTGACAGGTGCCAAAGTTTCCCTTTCAACAATCATAGGCCCCAGCTTGTATCTAAATGAGATGTGTTTCTCGCAGGGAGTAATTGTTAACTGTTCATCAGTCAACTTCACTTGTAAATCATTTTCATCATTATCTTGTAAATATAATTTGTATGGTAAAAATATTGTTTAGAGGCTTTTGCTTCTTTTAAAGTAAGCCAGTATAGGGCCTACTTTTGCTCCAAACATTGTAAATATTGTACCGATACCAAAAGAGCAGAAGTTTCGCACATCAACCAATCTTGTTGTGTGCGTTATTGTGTAGATCACCACTTTCTCCTCCATCATATACTGCCAGTACAGCACTACTACAACATATTTCTACAGAAAGTTTACATATGTGAATACCATTATAAGATCAACAGTAAAAATCACACCTCATGGAAATGTGCCCCTCCTCAAGACAATAGTGCTTGATTAAGCTGTAATCCTACCAGGGATCACTTTCTAAAAATAGTTTGCAGGAGAAAAAGCTCTTGGCCCAGAAAATGCTACGCATGATTGCCCAAAATTTATAATATACCAGAGTTTCAACAAAAGCCACTTTCGAATCCACCAGTCATCCTGAGGAAAAGAGCATCCGTTCCTACGAGAAAAGAGAGGAGACCTTCAGAAGTGGATCATACAAGATGGGAGAATAAACTGAATGAAATCGAAAACATAAGCAGCTTTCCTGGCAAAAGTGTTTTAGTTTCCAAGGAAAAAGGTCTCAAATCATCATGGTCTACCTCCAACTGTTACACAAGTTCCAAAATGTCTTGACCGACGCCCCCATGAATAATTTCGTGGAAAAAAGTCACGAATACGTGACCTCCTTTCATGCAGAAAACTGCATGATGAGAGCGTATCCAGGCCCACGCAAATACCTCACACTAGCCCTATTAAAGGGCCTCTGGAGGCAGCTCGCCATTAGGCTACTATCAGTACCGGTTCTTCGGCCAGGCGGCGCCACTTTAACGTAATAATCACTGGTACGAGGTATTCAACCTGGGTTTTCCCCGGGGTTTTCCCCTGCCATGCTGGCTGCCTCTACCATGTGTCCCAATAAATTATGTTGGTTACATTTCTACGACCAAATTGGATCAAATGGTTAAAGTAGGGCCTAACATGTAACATGTAATAGACCTATCCATTTGCCCAGTTTGGTCATTCAAGCGCGAGGGGGTGGTTTAGGGTGTAGGCCAAGCCAAATCAGTCTGACTTCAGAGTGCCACTGGATCAATGCCTTTTTACACAAATGAACAGCGCACCTTCATGGTGTTGCAGTATCAAGAAACTGAGAATGCTGCTGAAGTTAGGCGACGTTTTGGTATGAGGAACAAAATGTAATGAACCAGTATGCCACCTGTCATTTTACTTCTTTACCGAAGAATTCATTGGTTTGGCCTTACTTCATGTCACGGTCGTCGATCACCAGTCATTGCATCACAACCAGTATTTAGGCCTCCCCTTAACCCCTTCATCCTATTTGGTGGTATAAATGTAACCAACATAATTTATTGGGACACATGGTAGAGGCCCTTTAACACTACGTAGAAATCCCCGGGCTTTTGAGACCCGTGTCAAGCCCTGGCCTGACATAAACTCGCCTGAGACTCGGCGCGCGCTAACTACTAAAATCTAGCTAAACTTGGTACGCCCGGCGATAGGGTCGCTGATAGAGTACCCTTCACGAGGAAGAGTCGCTAAATTACAATGCTGACTTTCTACCGCGCATGCGCCAAAGATACGCCGCACCTGTCGCGGTGTCAAGAACTAGATAAAGCCCGGGTCTATTGCGTCTACACTACTTAAAAACCCGCTTGAGACGCTGGCCTAAATTAAGCCCTCCAAAAACCATTCAAACTCGGAGGGCTTAATAAGCCCAGACTTTTCATCCCCGAGTCTATTAGACCCGCGCTTTTAACAGGTGGAGAGAGAAAAAGCCCGGGTGCGACGCAGGTTTTTATGTAGTGTAAACAGGGCTAATGAGAACTGGAATCAAACATGAAAACGTCTACCTTATTGTCTTGAGTGGATGGTATAAAGACGTGCTATATAAATCAGAACGTCATCTGACTTACACAGGCCACAGCGATAAGTGATCGGTACAATGAAGAACATTGACCGACCGAACGTCGGAGGCCCTATCTCATCTTTGCCAGATATGTAGGCCAATTTTCTGAGAACTCCTTGAGTAGAGTTATACCTAATACTAAAAGAGAATTGTACTGAGAGGCACTTACATCAAGTATAAAATGTCGAGTTAAAGCTGAACTGCATGAACAAAAACCACAGCGCACAGCTACAGAAGTGCGAACGCCCTCCAAAGTTAGAATTCATATTAATATTAATATTAGGTTGGAGTGTTTTTTTTTTTAATTCTTTCTTAGAGTATTAATTTAGTTTACTGCCATGCTTCCTTCATTCCATTTTTCATTCCATTTTCCTTCATTCCATTTTAAAAAGCGAATCGATAGCGGATTTTGTTTACATTTGGCTGGTGTTTGTAAACACAAAATTCAGCCAATCAGAATGCACGAAAATTTCTTTGTTGACATTCTGGAGACGTTTGTTTACATTTTTTCCGGGAAATTCGTCCCCTTTCAAATTCTATTTCTAAATCAAATTTTTTCGCTTTCGATTCGCTTTAAAATCTTCTGGTGTTTCTTTATCCATCTAGGTCATTTTCTGCCTGCTTTCCCCACTGAATATTACGTTGTATCGACTGTATAACTATTTATGTTTAGGCCTACAACATTTTATTTGTTCCTTTATTTTCTGATGTCACTGTCTGTAATCTTATTGTGCAATATGCATTTTGTTCCTGAAAGTTCTATGACATCAGATCAGAAATGATATTTAGTTCTCATTGAAGTGTACACAATTTGCGTTAATTTGATTTCCATTTCACAAGCTCTACACTTTTTAGTTCAACACGGAATTGTGTGTAATTTGCTTCAATTTTTGTTTTGCAATATTTCTGTACCGCTTAGTCCTGTCTTGTACCGTACTATAAGTTATTTGTTTCTAATTTTCGTTCTGCTGTTTCTGTACTGTAGCCGACATCTCAGTTTAACTTGTATACATGGACTGCACCTTATTCATGTACTGCATCGCCTTCATTTGTATTACACCTCGCTATGCAGGGCCACTCATGCCTCGGCCCTGGCCTTTTTTATTTGTATCGCACTATTATTAAAAAATAATATATTATAATAATAATAAAAGCTATTCGTACTATTAGTGGCAGCCACTATCAATTCCATACAGAACCTCTATTTAAACGGCTTATCCAGGATATTCATTCACCGATCCAAGTGATATTTCTCTATAAAACCTTATATAATGAGTTACCAACCTATTTTCCATATTTCTTTACAATCGTCGACCAAACACGCATACATTAAACAGAAACCGGAGTAGGCTAAAACTGCTGACTATTCCTTTCTGCTGGTGTAATCTTTCAAAACAAACTATCCGACACAGTACAGCACTATTCAATTCACTTCCAAATTCGGACTCTGAAAAGATTTTCACTCATAGTCTTTATTGTTTTATTAACTTTTACATTGTTATATATGCACTTTGCATTAAGTTATACTATTGTTTATAAACACTATTTACAGTACAGGTCAAAATTGACATCCCTAAATTCGCGTAGGTTACGCGTAAGGCACTCGTAACTTACGCAACAACTCACGAGCTATGTTACGCGTAACTTACGAGGTGAGTTACGCGAATTTCGCTAGCTACGCAGTGATTTACGAGGCGAGTTATGCGGTTAGTTACGCGAAACCAAAGCCGTGAGGGTCAGTCAGTCTTTGAATCTCGGAAACCCTGATTTGCTATGAAGGTTTTCCATCGAGAAGGATCGCCTTTGATCCAACTCAGAGAGACCGTTGAATCTGTCTGACAGTGATATTCTATTTCTGGAAGTTTAAGAGCATTTCTCGCAAAGTCCAAAAGCCTAGCCATGAGGAGAGAACCAAGCAATTGTAATCGAGGGAGAGATACTGTCTTGATTGGGGAGACCCGGGCTCTTGCGGCGATCAACGAAACCTCAAAGGAACCATCACTACGAGGAACCCGTAAGTAAATTGCAGATCCATAGCCTCGCTCAGATGCGTCTCCGAAACAGTGAAGCTCCAAACCTGACAAATCTGTCCATGGTAGAGCAGTATAGCACCTCGGAATCCTCCAGATGCGAATAAGTTCGAGACCCTGAATCCGATTCTGAAACCTAGACTGTACGTCAGATGACACTTCTATATCCCAGTCAATGTTCAACCTCCACACGTCTTCAACAAGATCTTAACTGTCAGATGACACTTCTTTATCCCAGTCGATGTTCAACCTCCACACGTCTTCAACAGGATCTTAACTGTCAGATGACACTTCTATATCCCAGTCAATGTTCAACCTCCACACGTCTTGCAACAAGATCTTAACTGTCAGATGACACTTCTATATCCCAGTCAATGTTCAACCTCCACACGTCTTGCAACAAGATCTTAACTGTCAGGTGACACTTCTATATCCCAGTCAATGTTCAACCTCCACACGTCTTGCAACAAGATCTTAACTGTCAGATGACACTTCTATATCCCAGTCAATGTTCAACCTCCACACGTCTTGCAACAAGATCTTAACTGTCAGGGTGTAAGGTGTCATGAAGCCTAGAGGATCATAGAGCCTGGCCAGATAACTCAGAATGAGGCGCTTGGTTACAATCAAGTCTGCTGAAACTTCTATTCCATCAAAGGTAAAACAATCCTCGTGCTTCAGCCATTTGAGACCCAGAACCTTCACGTGATCAAGACCTGATCGTTTTGCTCCAAATTCACTAAAGAACATCTCAGACACCTTTTCCTCATTGGAGTTACCCTTGTCAAATGGAAAACCACCTTCAGACATAATCTGATCCGCTTCACGATACACAGAACACGCTGACTCTGCGAAGTCCGCGCCAGAGATAAAGTCATCAACATACATGTTATGAACCCGCGCTGTCTGCAGAACCGTCTGAACATGGTCTGAAACACACGAAGGTGAGTTATGAACGCTGTCGACAGTAGCTGAAATGGCTGAGATAGTTACATTACTTCCACTATTTTCATTCTTACTGTCAACACCAGAGTCCTTACTTTGAGGGCATGAGCTAGTGGGGTTTGACTTTGGCTTTTGACCTGGACTTACATTAGAGGGTTCAAACCTTTGACCCTTGCTTCTACACTATAGCTCATGGTGTTTACCTGAACACTTCGAACACTTTGAAGAACACCCTATAAAGTGATGGCCTATTTTAAGGCATCGAAAGCAAGCATCGGATCCTTGTATTACCTTATGTCTATCTTCAAGTGGGGTTCTAAGAATATTCCAACATTTCTCAGAAGCATGCAACTTTTTACAAAATACACAACAATCTTTGCTGGAAGAAGAAGAGTGAGAATGAAGCACAGATGCTGTAGGAGGAACAGATGGTTTAGACTTCTCTACACGAGGTTTTGTTGTACCATTTGTTGACATGTCCTTAAAGGCTTCTGAACGTTCACGACGTTGAATCTCATTTTTCAAGAATGTCAGAAGTCCATCTAAGTCACTTTCTTTACCAGCACTGTCCCTTGCCCATTCCATCCGCAGATAGGACGGAAGACGTGAACGAATCAGCGTAGTTAAGAATAGACCATACTCCCCTCCGGCCACGCCCAGCGTTTCCAAACTTCGTACATGGCCAACGATTTCATCTTGCAGAGTCCACAATTTACTTACAGTAACGCTACCACCAGGCACCACGACATTCAGCAGCGCCTGAAAATGAGAGAAGATGATTCGATTCTTCTGTCCAAAGCGTTCTTTCAGCATCACGATTGCATTGCTGTAGTTATCGGCCGTTATGGAAAGACCACTGATAACACATTTGGCCTCACCCACAAGAATCAACTCCAAGTAGGCGAATTTCGTCACAGTCTGCAGATCCTTTCGATCGTCAACCAAGGCGATGAATTTCTCCCAAAACGGTTGCCATTGGGTTAACGTACCGTCAAACTTTGGAAGTTCCAAACGAGGGAGTTTCGTATCGGTCAATATCGATGTAACATGCATTCGATCTGCAGCCACACCCATAGCGTCAATGCCCGCAACACCAAGGACCGGTGTAATGACTCAGAATGCCTCCCCATCTTATTGCCCGACCGGGCATTCATAATCACAAATTTCTGTTTTTCATTGCCCGGGGGGCAATGAAAAATAGACTAAGTCCCGTTTTTATTGCCCCCCTGGGGCAGCTAAAATCAACTCCGTTTCCAAGAAAATTGATTATCAATGCCCCCCCCCCTTCAGTGGTGATCTATGTAGGCCTATGAGTCGCGTCATGGAAGGAAAGTTACGATTGGCTGCCAGCTCGCCCCGTGGCTAAGTGGGCTAAGGCGTTGTTCTGATCGCTGATTTCTTACTTTCCAGGTTTAGGTAGATCGATCGCCAGCACGGGACTTTCATCTTTGTCGTTCTTCTCCTTGTACTGTATCAATGCAAGGTATCTCAGTATTATTTCCATTACTTTGCCACGACTGTTTCTTGTGTTACTAAGATTATTTTGTTTCGTTTTTTTATTATTAATTTTTAGTCAATAATTGATGAACAGAGAAAGCCTATTTTAATTTCCTTCGCAATCAATAATTCGAACAATAGGGAATTTAAGAAATCAAACGATAAACGTTAACTCTTACGACAACGTTACTTTTCATACTGCGAATTCCCCAGATTGCATGTATATATTACATTCATGTATGACATTTTCGGAAAAAAGCGTTGTCGTAAAGTTAACTTTTTTCGTTTGATTTCTTGAACTCCCTATTAAGAGTAGCGAAACTCTGTGCTGTATTAACGTGGTGCGTTTCCTCTGCACAGCTGTCATACCCACAGGGACCTGACGCGATACAGTAGGGTCGGGTTACGGTACGGCAAAAACTGATAAGCGAGTTATTTATTTTTGGTTAGGGTTATCACCGTAATTAGGGTTGGTGGGTTAGAATTGTCACCGTAATTGGGGCTAGGGTTGTCACCGTAATTAGGGTTGGGGGTTAGGGTTGTCACCGTAATTAGGGTTTGGGGTTAGGGTTGTCACCGTAATTAGGGTTGGGGGTTAGGGTTGTCACCGTAATTAGGGTTAGGGGTTAGGGTTATAACCCTAACCAACCATTCTGCCTCGCGTCCACCCAAGCCAGTGTGGTCATACATTTATACCAATCACGATTTGGGATGACGTACATGTAAATGGTTGAAAAAAATACATGCGTGAAGGCCTAACTGTCAGATATTTAGGTGTCAGTGGAAAAGAATAATGGGGCTATCCAGAATATACTTCAACCACTTGATAATAGGGGTCTCTACTGTACTATAAGTTATACTATCCACTTTCTGTTCAGTGAGTTTCATTGTTTATCAGTTCTTTGGGAAGTTTGACGTTGACCTCTGACCTTGACCTTGACCTATGATCATCAGGGTTATTACATAATCGAAATTGGCATCCTAAATAACTTAAATATGGGTTTTATCAAACATCCACTGCTACCACAGACAGAGACATTTGAAATTATCAAGTTTGACCTTGACCTGATCATCAAGATCATTGCATAATCAAAATGGGCATGCTCAATAACCTAAGTGTGGGTGATATCATGTCTCTACCTCAACCACGGGCAGAGATATTGCAAATTATCAAGTTTGAAAATTTCAAAATCTCATGATATCTCAATCACCCGGACACATAGGCTGAGAATTTTACCACAGTCCTGTCCTTGGATAAGCAGGCATGAACTTAGACTTGTTTCATGTTGATCAGTTGACAGTGTGGCAAGTAATCTCAAAATATCAAATTTCGTGATATCGAACGTCGATATCACCATGACCCAAACTTCTCAGATCAAAAATAATCAGCTCATTTGATTTCTAGGGTATAAAAACCTAAGGGTATAACTTGTTTCTATTGCTCTAGGTGTTAACTGGTTATAGGAGCCGATTTGTGCCATCACTAAGAGAGTGATGGACAAAATATCAAGTCTGATATGATGATTACGTCAATGATGGAGGCATCCGAGGTTGAAAATGATTAGATCACTTTTTCTGCCTGTTTCTGCCTGTAAGTGACGCTCTTCTGTTTGATAACTCATTTTTAAGTTTCTGAACAGTCCACTTTCCATACTCTGCCTTGTTGCAAATAGTAACACTAGGACTTATAGTACAGCAGAGCCATCTGGAGGTTTAGTTTTCCCTGGATAGCCCCATTGAAATCCGAGTAAAAAATAATGAGAAACACTGTAAGTTATTGCAAAATAACGATTCTTGTACGTCGAGTAGGACAAGTACCTAACAATAGTATAATAACAAGGGTAAACAGCCGAACATGTGCATAGCATTAATATTAGTACATGTACAATGAAAACGACGAGAAAGAAAGTCTTGTACGTGCTGGGGATCGAACTACCTAAACCTGGAAAGAAAGAAAGAAATCATTAGTACAACGCCTTAGCCCACTCGGCCACGGGGCGAGCTGGCAGCAGACCGAAAATTTCCTTCCAATGAACCGAACCTCTACGTTGGCCTAATAATAGCTGTATGAAATAGACTCGAGGAGCCATTCACAGACGAGGGGCAGTCATAATCATTATAGTTGTAATGCCGCTCATTGCCCCCTAACAACAATGCCCGGGGAGGCAACGGCCGTTTGTCATTGCCTCCCCGGGCATTCCTGTTATGGGGGCAATGATAAATATTACACCGCATCGTATACGGACCAGTCTGTCACCGCCTTAATGGTGCTTGTCGTATTCGCAGTTCATCTGGTAAATAGAAGGGGTGACGACTGGTGATTACAAAATAAGCTGTCACCCCTTCTATTTGCTGAAACAACCGGTTGCGTTACTCAATTCGTTCCGGATGATAATTCCGACCACTTGCGGTGGCAAGTGTTAATCAATGTGTCCCATGTTAATCCGGTAACGGACCCGGTAAACGGACATTCATCAAAGACTTTTGCCGCAAGTGTGCGCTTGGCTTTAAAGTTCACCGTCATCGAGGTTATCCGATTTTTTTCGTTCCCAATCTTCAACCTCACAATGAAAGTTTCCTGCCTATAGTAGATTTAAGTCATCTGGAGCTCGATGGGCGTATGTCAATCAAACCCTTAGTAACCAGACCACAATGAACTTAGGGTTTACTCTAAACGGTCCAACGCACATTGTTTTCTAACCAGCTGAACCTTGGTTTGAAATTGAACATACAACTAGACCTTGATTTGAAATTGAACACAAGCACAGGCATGGGATTGGCTGGAAGTGTCCTGTCAATAAAACGCATGTCAATAGCCAGACATCACCAACAATACCAAGGTCTGCCTGACAACCGAAGGTCCGCCCATCGAGCTCCAGATGACTCAAACGTACTATAGTACGAACCCCTGGTTATGTATCTTCACTGAGTTAGGTAAAAGACTCGGCCTCTCCTCCCTTGACCGTAAAGCAAGCAAACCACACTCCGTGTTCAGTCCCAAAAATAGCAACCAATCACGGCAAAGCTTGCAACGACCCACGTGCATGACGTGTTCCCGGTAAAGACGTTGACCAATCAAAATTTGATGAAATGACATCATCGATATTTTTTCTTCCGTGAACGACGAAGAAACGAGGCTTCTGATTGGGCGCACGAGAAAATCCCAAAGCTTTGAACACGGAATCTGGCTGCTTGCTGCAGAGTGTAGGAAGAGGTTAGCTTATTTACACGATGCATTGTGCAGAATGTGGTTCTGCTAAGGTGAATAATCGCGCGATCGAAGAGTGAATCGGAAAAAAACGGTATGAAGAAAATAATAGTCACTACGTGAACCAATATTGACAGATTGAGTATTGCTTGTACTATTCAGAAATCACGACACCAACGACAACTCATAACAGTTGCGCCTACACACCCCATACGCACTATCATAGGGGGTATACACGGGTACGCATACAAAGTTAACTGTCTAGTGCTACCACACGTCGGAAATAGATCTGCGAGGTTTTACGCAAGACACCTCCCGCGGGGCAAACGACGTGACTTGTCATGGCCGAGTGACAATGGCTGATATTCATAATTAAGCTAGCAAATGCTTTTGTTTCATGTTTTGTAGTACATTTTACATTGAACCTCGCTGTACAAATCTTAAGGAAAAGCATTTGCTAACGTTTATGAATACCAGTCAATGGGCCGAATAAATAAAAACCTAGCATTTGCTTTCAAGATCAAGCAAAAGAAAAAGCAAAAGGTCATCTAGAACAAGACCAAGTCAAAGCAAATGCTTGAAAACGTATTAATAAGCTTCTGCTTTAGCTTCAATCTTTTGCTTATTAGATATAAGCAAGAGCTGCGTGGCACATGTGTTGCTCAACCCTATTAGCAAGGTTAAGATCTTACGACTCGAACTCCCACTCCAACTCCGAGGTGCTAAAATTCGGATTTTTCAAGTCGGGGCGATAAATTTACCATCCAGGCGGGTTCTATTTCTTCTCCTGAATAGTGGGCCGAATTTATAAAACATAGCAAAAGCTTCCAAGCCAAAGCCCCAAGGCCAAGCTTTTGCTTGTAAAGCAGAAGCATAAGCCAAAGATTTTGCTCACAAACATATTCATAATCAATTGCTTAACCTAATGACCTTTTCTTATAAAGCCAAGCAAGATCTTCCATCTGATGAAGCTAATGCTCGCAAGACAAAGCTTCTGCTAATTCTTATAGGGAGTTGCTTGTTCTATGAAGCAAAAGCGAAACTTTATAAATACCTCATCAAGGAAAAGCCCAGAAAAAGCAAATGCTAGTTTTTATGAATTCGGCCCATTAGTACACCATTGCTTTGGGAAACTCCGTTGTATTTGATGACGTACGTAGTTCCCAAAAAAGGATTCCTCTGGAGTCGGAGTCGAGACTTGGAATGTTATCTGAACTTCCCTAGATCTAAACCGAGTGGTTGTTGTCTCTTGACATGTTATTCCAATGTAGGTGAGAAAGGGTTGTCATCTTTTTCGTTATTTGCCAAAGAACATCATGTGCAGATTCAGAAGAGTCTGAAGCCAATTCTGAAAACTTGAATCTAACTGCGGTGTCCCTCATTAAGGTATCCAGTTTCACTGGAACAAAAGTTAATTACGAAGTACTAAGGAGAAAAAGGCCCAAGAACTACGTGATGTAAAGGTAACTATCTTCACCAGCTTTGGAAGGAGTATGAATGAGAAGCTACTGGAATCATACAACCGCCTCTGCTCTCGACTGTATCGGGCACAGCTACAAGCCATTCCACGTTTCCTTTCTCGAAACGAAATAACTCAAAATGTACACAAAATTTGTCCTCGTTGTACAGAATTCTATTCGTATACGTATAAGGATCCATGATAAGTCGCTGATCTGGACCCCCCCCCCTATTATTCCTACATTGTAGGCCTATCTGCGACGAAATACGTTTTCAGCCCTTACGAAAAAGTCCCATGTGTGATTTTGTTTTCACATACGTGAAATGACTATTCCCATATGTGAAACGGCTCTTCACATATGTAAAAACATTTGCATTATGTGAATTTTATTTTCCCACATGTGATTTTCAGATTCCCATATGTTAATTTTCATTTACCACATGTGAAATTTCCATGGGATTATTTCACACGTGGGAATTTTTTTTCACATGTGGGAATTTCTTTTTTACTTGCGAAATTACCACATGTGATTTTTTTACATGTGTTATTTCTATTTTCACACATGGGAATTTTAAAATTACATTTTCACACATGGGAATTTTAAAATTACCATGTGTGATTTTTTTTCACACATAATTACACATGTGATTTTCTTCACACATGGGATTTAAGTGAGATGAATCATTAAGAATGGAGTTACTTTTGAAAATGAAAATAACAAGCAATATATGACAAACTGTCCTTATAAGTGT
>NMRB01002650.1:5792-52210 GCA_002633025.1 Notospermus geniculatus
CTGCAGCCCCAAAAGTAAATGTGCACTGAAATTGGATTCCCCGCATGTTACGAAAGGGAATTTGGAATTGTACTGCATGCTTGGTTGTTCCACAGGACCATGTTGACATGATCGGAGCATTCTATTAAGCCATTAAAGTCAGCCTCATCACTCAGGTATAGTCATGATGTACATTTAAAAAAAACTCCCGCCAAAATTACAGGTGGCCGCACGTACAGCAAAGCTGGAGCCAGTGTACCTCGTGGTAAGATACTGCAGCGCCGACAGGCTGAGTTAAAATGAAACGGCCAAATGCCATTAAGAATTTTCCCAACGGTAATTTTTATCTTGTCTCCTGAGTTTATGCATGTTGCTATCATGGCTATTGTTGCTACCGGTAGATCTACTACCATGACTACAGACTTAAAGCATTCAGTTTACTTGAAAAATCGTAATAGGCCACCTAAGTGTAAAGTCATTTTATCTATTTCGATCATTTCGACCGTTTCGATCATTTCGGCCATTTCGATCATTTCGGCCATTTCATTTCGGGTTTTATAAGTAACCATCAGGTATCAGTGTCAAGAGTTTATGGCCGTTAACCCCAATTGTTTGTTTGTATGCAACTGTTTGTGCCTCAGTGGGGTAGTGGATGGTTAAAACTTTCTTAAACATGTTAAAAGATCTGGGTGGGACAGGAGAAAAGCTACTCCAAATGTCCCGTACGACACCTCATGGAATCGCCCAGTACTAACTTTCTTGACGGACCGAAGCGCGCGCAATGAGCCGAGCGCCATCTATGAAATCTCGTTGGCAAGTTTATGAACTAGATAATGCTAGACAGGTGGTGAAGGTAGTATAATTGGACCGATCCATTATCGTTGTTGAAAGGGGTGTGTAACAACCATCTTCCTCTGTTGCGTCCGTATGAAAACAAGCGTTGGGAGTGCTCAGAATGCGTGTCGGCCGATTTTTTTTGCGTGACGGTGGATATTTTAAAGCCGCACACTATGCACCCCTACTCACTCCCCAGTTCGGCCGAATAGATAGTGCAACCTCATCTACAGGCGAGCGTAGTGTATAGAACCATAGAACCACATATTATAGCATTACTGCATCGAGGTTTTGGGAATCCCCTTGGGGAATCCCCAATGCTGTGTATAGTCTTGCGCAACCAGCCACACAGTTGCTACGGTTCCCCAGATTCGAAACAGCGGCTGGGTGACCGAGACTATGCTCGTCGATTATAACCCAGCTGTCTATAGTGTCTGGCTTTAAGCGTGGCGGTTCCACTACGTAGATTTTTTAACGTGGCGCAGGCACAGACGTTGCATTCTAAACATGCTAAACGTGACGGGCCGTCACGTGTTTTTTAATCAGGGAAAACACTGAAAATGAAATAGACGAATTTAAACTAATAAAAACAGTCTTCTAGAGGTTTTTGAGGTAGTCGAGTCCGAATTTCGTGTCAAACGTCGGAAATTCCTACTCGAACACCCTGAAACTTCCTCTCACGAAAACGTGCACCATGTTGGTCATGCGGTGTTTAGAAAAGCTGCGGCTGAAGGCAGCACCGTACATTGTGTGGCCTGTCGACGCTAGAATCATCGCCAATGCGAGGGACTTACGAATTCTGAATTCTGAAAGTAGTGGACAACATTCTGATCAAAACTATGTCAGAGATCAAAAGCAAACCATGTGCCACTTGTGTTTATGACCGTCAATCATTCTGTCTTCAATTCCATGAACTGTAGCCTTGGTAGTGACGATCGTCTGACTCATGGTACTTGCTTAATGTTTGAAAATGGGTGGCGTCCACTAGAGCACCGACAAGATTAGGAAGGGTTGCGGAAGCAAATTATGCCATTTCGGCATCCTCCGCGTCAGACACGAAAAAAAGTGTGCGAATCATCGTTTCCTGGGACATTACGACGAATCTCTGCAGACATCTGGGAGTGTCCTAGGAATCAATCGTGAAGGGCGCGAAAAGGACAGCGCGCGGGACACATCCAGGATCACACCAGGAGTGGTAAAATCATGGACTAGGACAATCGGGTAGATACTGTAGTATGCGGACAATAGAGAGTTTTCGCAAAGCCCCCGAAACGCCAACGCGAACGCCAATCCCATTGTTCGATGCCACCGAGAGAGCACCGAACAATAGGATAGACGTTCGTGTCGGCGTTTCGGGGCCTTTGCGAAAACTCCCTAATATGAGGAAATAATGCAAGGTTATAAATTTGGCGACGACTTTGGGTTTTCTCATATGTCATATGGAATTAGGAAATGCGGCAATGGAAAGCCGACCTTAAACTCCTCCACGCCGAACATGTTAACTTTTCCGTGTCTTGACCGCAAATGTCTTGACGGCTTCGCGCACTCGCTTATTTCGATCCGCGTCAGTTCCGCGCATTCCTGAAACAGCCCGCGTGGGTTCTGCTTGCCTTCGCGAAGCTGCCCGCACCGCGGGGCCTTCAGGAGCGGAAGTGTTAAGGCGGGATGTCCTGACGATGTCTGCACGACAATGCAGACAAATTGCCGAAAGTGTCGGGAAGTTCATTTCCGCGTCCAAATTTTGGTCTCGATCAAAACTTCGATGCGGAAGTTTCGCCCTCTCCCGAACGTGCAGCAATGCCGGGAACTGTGCAGGAATGATAAAGACAGTGAACGGAACCTTTCAAGAATAGGATGCGGAGAGGTTGCCGAATGAATGCGGATTCACTAAATTTGCGTTCCGTGTCTTGTCCGCGCCCTAGTGGACGCTAGGTTTAAGACACTTTAGGTCAACATACAATGAATCACTACCAACTTGAGGTTAGATGGATATCAATTTACGGTATGTGGTGACCCGGTGTGGTGAACTTAGAGATGCGCAGACAAATAAGCGGTTTGCCTCTCTGAAACAAGCGTGGTCGGCAGTGGGTGGCGCCGAACAGAGCTCTTTCAGGGATTATTACTGATTGAGAGAATGTTTATTTGTATGATTTTTGGAAAGTTTGGAGCTTTATTTGCCCTAAATGGCGCGTTTCTCGAGAGTAGGTAGTAAAAGTTAGAAAGTTTTTTATTTTGACAATCAACGGAAAATATAGGCGGCGGCAAAACAAGCCAACTACTGCCCCCCTGAGCCAACAAAAAAACGTGATTTTCATGCGGATTTTGGGCAAAAAATGGCAAAAAGAGGACTTCTGCCCCTGAGAGACTCCTCCCCCCTGGACCAAAAAGTTAAATACGGCCCTGTTTGCCGACATTGATCGGCTATTTTTGAGACCCCTGGGTCCGACGAAAGAGAACAAGGGTATGGCAACTGAGCCAAAGGTGGCGGAGACAGGTAATGACGGCAGAGGTGAGACAGCGACGGGGGCCGACGCAAAGGTAGAAAGATACAATGTCTTCATCACCTTTGCCAAAACAATGACAGTTGAGTTTTCATGGATAGAAAGTGGTTTTTATTTCAATTCCTACCTATATATTTGGAATACCCTCAGGTCGCCATAATTACAATGGTAACATCCATCTCAAACTCAATAAAAAATTTTAAAAAACCTCCCGGCGCGGCCCTCCTCAGAAAACTGAGAGTGGAAGGATGCTAACCAACTATTTTTTTACATGGCCTTAGGCTAGGTGCTGCACTCTAAGAACTGAAAGCAGAATTCCTGATATCAACATCCCGCCGTGTCCCGATTGTCGAATGCGTCGCGAAAACGCCACGAAAGTTTAAAAAAATTAGCCAAAAAATTGTTTTTTGTGAAATAAACCTCAGTTGTCGGCAGTTGCCTGTAGTTGTCGGTAATTAAACTCTAGTTGTCGGTAATTAAACTCTAGTTGTCGGTAGTTGTCGGCAGTTGACGGTAGTTGTCGGGAGTTGACGGTAGTTGTCGGTAGTTGACGGTAGTTGTCGGTAAATAGTTTCTCTCGCATTTTCTCCCTATCAGGAGAGTTTCTCCTGATAGTGGACATCATTTTTCTCCATATCGGGCGATTTCTCCCAATACGGAGAATTTCTCCATAAATGTACAGTTCCCCTAGCTGCCTACGGTACCGTTCTAAAATTGAGACAACAAACAACATGAAACAAGCGTCAACAGTGTTCAGTTGAGCATGTTGAGACCACGGTGACTTTGCACCATACCCTGTTACCTACTACTACTATAATATGAAAATGTCCAACGACATGTGAGCGCACAGCGCGTCTGGGTCGGGGGGAAGCCCCCCGAACCCCCCCTTTCTGGGGGAAACCCCCAGGCCCCTAGCCTGATAGTCCTCCGAGCGAGTCATGGGGCGCTGCCTGGCCATGGTGGTGGTGTAGGCCTGACGGCAGTGCCATATTCTCCCGCCAAAACTGTGCAGTGAGACCTGGAAAGATTCTGACGTCACATGCCATTCTCATCAAAACTGTGTAGTGAGACGTGGATGGATTCTCGACCAATGACGTTGCGTCTTGCGACGTGGTGACGTTTGCTTAGCAACGCCTTAGGCTATTGCAAATGGCGGCGGTCGCGTTTGCTGCGGGAGGAGCGCAAATCATGCGAGATTTAGGCCCATTTCAGAAAAAAATGCCCTGTATTTCATTCGTAAGGTGCTTCAGATAACTATTCAAGTTGTTGCTGAGGATGTAGCGCCTACGTTGGGTCTAAACACACGGGTGAGCTGCTCACGCACGGAACGGGAGCTAACGAGACTTTGCGAGGCTTGGCTCAAATTGGAAGTCGACAAAAACTTCTTTTCCCGGCAAAGTCGTTCAACTAAACTACTTCTTTTATGGCACAAGTATTTTGGGAATTTCCGATGAACGAAATGGGCACTCTATCAAAAATTATGGGCGCCAGGGAAGAAAGACACATCCCTGAATTCGTTACCTCGGTTCTGGATTGTCTCCATCCCCCCGGTGTGAACGTTACATCTTTGTCTTGTTGCATTTTGGGCGCCATATTTGCTTCACTAGGCCTACCAATACATTTTGGTACTCCGCAAAGATTGTATTTTCACAACAGAATAATAAAATTAGAAATTAAACAAAGTTTTGGGAGTAATCCATTCACTTTGATCCGTGGATACATTCGGGTCCCAGTCTGCCAAGATCATTGAAGATGGCCGCCATGTCGACACTCAGTGTTAGTTTATAGCAATCTCCCGCTGGGTGACCGAAATCGACCTAATTCAATGTAATTCGGGCGGCCATCTTGGCAGACTGGGACCCGAATGTATCCACGGATCAAAGTCTTCGAATTTCTCCCCAATCTTCACAAGAGTGATAATTTTGGGGATGTGCCATTTTAAAATATACAGTGTTTTCGGACTACAGAAATGTATTGCTATGCATAAGTAACGTTTTATTTGACATGAAAACGTACATGAAAATCGGGTACAGTGTAGCCTATGTGTAGAACATTTTCCGGAAGCACTTGTTTCTCCACCTGTATATTATAGTAGTAGTAGGTAAGAGGGTATGGTGCAAAGTCACCGTGTTGAGACAACAACCCAATAACTTGCGTCAACAAGGTTTTTTCACTTATTTTTTGCCAATTAACTATGAGAAAGTTCAATTAATTTACATATCTTCTGAGAGTTTGAATGCATTTGGAATAGGCAGAACGTGACAAAACTTGGGGTAGGCTAGGCCTAGGCTAGGCCTACCTAGAAAGGCCGAAACGGACCGAAACGTGCCGGAACGGACCGAAACGAGCCGAAACGGACCTATAATATGCCGAAACTGACAATTGGAAGGTGTCAAAAGGGAAAGAAAAGACACAATGACAACTGAATTATCATGATTAAGTAAATAAATGCTTTTATTATTATTATTATGATTACAGGCTTTTGCCCCCCCCCCCCCCCGAAAAAAACTGAAAATGAAATTCAAATTAGGGGCCTACGGTAGGTCCTATGCATCCTCTGAGATGCAGTTTCCCCACCGTCCCCACTCCCCACAGCTGACATCATAATCACCTGATCATCACTCAGCTTGGTGAGGGAAAATGACCTTTTAGAGGAAAAAAATTGTCCCTTTTTGCGGGGGGGGGGGGGGGGGGCATTTGCCCCTGTCCCAACCCGTTACCTCCCCCCTGGATGTCCATTAGGGACACACACCGCATGAGCTACTGCAAAATCTTGTCCGCAGTCAGGTGTACTTCACTGCGGACAGAAATTAGGTCATCCAGGTGTGCTGTGTGTATTTATATATCGTGGTATGCAGGGCTGGCCTAATACATTAGTTTCGCAGTAGCTCACGCGGACTGTGCCCCTTATGCACATTATCCACGCCTGTGTGATAATTTCATGAATTGCTAAAATTTTGAGACATACATGTAGGCCTACATTACAAAAGACAAAAATCTCGGACGTCAGCATAACTCAGTTATCCTAACTGAACGACTTAATAATACGGTAGGTAGGCCTAGGCCCCTAGGCCTAAAGGGTTTTTCAAAAGCCTCCTGCTTTTGGGGGTAGCATGCCCACAAGGCTTCCTCAGTAGCTGAAGAACCTTATTTGTGATATCAACTCGCTCACAGAATGAATGGTCGCCTTGACTAATAAGCGGATCCTTTGATCTACAGTTCATTCCAAATCCCAGTGGTGCGAGGTTTTCAGCCGATATTTCCGCAACGGCTGGGTCAAATTCAACATACCATACATCAATTAAGTTGTCTTTCTTGCCAATCTTTCTGCTATCTTCATTTTTCGCGTAAGGCCTGCATAACGGATCCCTTTCTCAAAACCCATTTCGTTTCGCTACGCTGTTCAGTGCAGTTTACACATGCGCGATGCATTGCGTCATTTCAAAATGGCCACCATTTCGGCCGTAAACACCACCTGTGATTTGTGAAAGAACTTTTTTCTGTCACGTTTTTCGGGAAAATGACAGTGATGATGGCTGTACCGCCAAGAAAGACAAGTTGATTGACGTATGTTTCATCAAAATCGGCCCAGCGGTTGCGGAGCTATCGTTGATAAACCACATGTGCCAATCGGAACTGGAATGGAGAGTAGACCTAGGCCTAATTTCGGTCCGTTTCGGCAGGTTTCGGTCCGTTTCGGCACATTTCGGCCCGTTTCGGCCTTTCTATGAACCGCAAAACTTGAATGGACCGTGAGGCGTGATAGGCCTATGCCGGGAATACACTCATGCTTCCTGTCCCACTGCGGACCAAGTTTTCTATCTACTTTTTCGTGTTCAGGTCGTTCTAACAATCTGACATCAATTTCAGGTGGATCTCTCTACTCCATGCTACCCCACTCTTTCACGTTGTGTCAGTCTCGATACTGACATGACCGAGCAAGAAAGTTGTCCACGGGAGATGGCGACAATCAAGCTGACACTAGAATGCAATGTGTGTGAGACTATTACCTGTCATGCCTGTCAAGCTATTGGAATATCACTGTTAAAATCACAACATGAAGAAAGTGAAGACTCTGACATTCATTCTTCTCGTACTTGTCGTTCCCTTTCTTCGGGCAATATGAGTTACAAATGTATTGAAAACCCATACCTACAGACAGAGACTGTGCCTGTACAGCAGTTTCTTGAGACAAAGGACACTGTTGCTCTGATATCTAGTGCAGTTATTTGTTCTCCTGAGTCTACAAGTAAACATTTCGAACCCAAACCTATGGTGGTTGCAAGTGAAAAAGACAAGGATATCAAGGAGGATTACAGTTTTTGTGTATGGTAGTGGACGTGGAATTGAAGCCAGGGATAAATGAAGTGGTGTTGAGTTGTAAGGTAAGAGTTATACTGTTGATCATGAAATTGAACTGGCATTTATTCTGTTGACTTCCAAAATGAGAACTTGTATGGAATGGAAATTTTAGAAATACTGCATGTCATGAACTTGGCAATACCTGTTCATTGGTGGAACTGCTAAATTCATGCGAGGCGCACGCATAGTGAGTGCTTGGGGGACGTAATGAAGTCATACCCTTTCGAGTCATGCCGATTTACCGGCGGTGATGGCATTCCGTTAACTCCACACCAACACCGCCGATTCAATCCAATGAAATTCGTGTCAGCCGCCACAGATCAACAGGGTGGCCAATCAGAGACTGCGTTACAGACACCGAAGGCATGTACGGTGCAGCAATGTTTACTTCTGGGTTCGGCTCTTGTGTGGCGATGTAAATTCAAATCTGATTAGTCGAGATTGGGCTGTTTCATCAAGCAACCGTTCCGGACGATATGATCAGCCATGATTTATTTATGCAAAAACAGCAATAAACAAAAAATAATAATTTCCTGCGGTCTAGTTATAGGCTATAATTATCGGACGGAAGTTTCTTCTTGACAACAACTTTTATTAATTTGAAAAACAATCATGTCGTATTTGCAGTGGGGGTGCACCACAAGAGCACAGCATTCCTGACAGATTTTCTTCTGGAGTGGGCCTGGGGTTTGTGGTGTGAGCCGTGCGAACTAAGCGCAAAACCCAGGTTAGCCTGGATGGTTCGAGTGGCATAAAGACGTCATTTCATCACATGACATTGCTGACATCATGGATGACGCGACGGCAATCTCAGTGACGTTGTGACATTTAAAAAAATCCTGAACAGCATTGTTATTTTCGTTAATATCATATTTTGATATTTCGAAAACTATAAAGCTGCGATTAATGGACACCTGGAATGTGGAAGCGGTATAATGCTATGCATTTTTGCATACAACTCCGCCAACATATAATCGCTTCTGCATCCCGTATACCGCATTCCGGATGTCTGGTAAACGCAGCTTTAGTCATATCAAAATTCTGGCTTCGTGTTCGTAAGGACATTTCCCAGGTCTGTCTACTTGTGCACACCAAGTTTGGGTGAGATCCGTTAGTCAGTCTTGGAGAAAATTGCGAACAAACAAACACACCTCTTCTCAAATTTTAGTGTGATGCATGACTTCCTTGCTGTTGGTTGGGTTAATGCCTTGTGACTAGTTAGTACATGTAGTATGTGCAGTTCAAAATCCTGCATTCTGCATAATGCATCGTGTAGAAATCGGCTAACCTCTTCCTACACTCTGCAGCAAGCAGCCAGATTCCGTGTTGAACGCTTTGGGATTTTCTCGTGCGCCCAATCAGAAGCCTCTTTGCGATAATTTATTCATACGAGTACCGGGTACGCCGTTCAATTTCGTAGCGAACAACACTAGCCTGCTGGTACATAATTGACTTCCCACTGCCAGTCCTACAACAGACTAACAAATAGTCTCCATCGAATATTGCCTTCGCGGCTTCTTTTTGAGTACTTGTAAGTCCTTCCACGGAGAATTTGCAATCGAATAAAGTTTCATCGACCACCATCTTGTCATCATACCCGAGCTGCCGATGCAAGCTTTGCCATGATTGGTTGCTATTTTTGGGACCGTGGAAATCCTTGAACACGGAATGTGGTTTGCTTGCGTGAAGGTCAAGGGAGGAGAAGCCGAGTCTTGACCTGAACTCAGTGAAGATGAAATCCTGGGGTCTGATAACTGAGAGTTTTTGCAACAGCCTGATATAGGCCTTCGACAAAGTAATGATTCACCAATTGTTAGGGTGCGCTTAAAACCATTGAAGAATCCTCGGTAAATGTTGCTGTAGACCGAACTGGGGTTTTGCAAAAACTCACTTAAGCCATAGCATCCACTACATTTTATTCTTTCCTGGTTGCATTCCAGGCTGATTGATGTCCAAGCAGTCTCTTCTGTTCAACAACTTTGCATCAACTACCACTCTTCAGAGTTCCTTCAGTGTATGACGGACTACCATCTGATGTTTTCTGTGGTGTCAGACGGACTACCATCTGATGTTTTCTGTGGTGTCAGATCAACCAACAGTCACTCTTACTCCTCAAAAAGGTAAAGTGTCCATTTACTCTTTCGACTAGGATAAATTGGGTGTTATCCCACCGCCTGTTGCGCCCGAAAGCGGGATGATAAGGCCATTCAACATAAATTACTTGTTTATCATCATTCAACCTTATGATATTGGGGAGGGAGGGCCTTTGATATTTGATATTTGATATCTTGTATTGGTCGGTGACAATGTTTGATCGGGAGGGCCTTTGGTATTTGATATTTTGAGAGTACTGCTTCAAAAATTTCATACAGAAATGGATTACATGCAATACAAGCCAGTTTTTTGTCTCGCCAGTAATAGGATCCTCCGTGGCGCAATGGATATCAATTATGAAAAGCCCATCAGGCCTGGGAAAATCAGGTCAGGAGGTTGTTTGAGACGATAACAAAAATCAATAGGTGAAGCAGAGGGCAAGAATTTGGAGCGGACGGTACCGGTACCTTGATATTTGATCAAATATGAAAATAATCGGCACGGGAGCTAAATGTTGGGACGGGCGGTGATGATAAACAAGTAATTTATGTTGAATGACCTAATACCTCTGCTGTGACCTTGATTCAAGAGGTCAAGGTCAATGAAAGGTCACCCTGTAACACTCTTTCATAAGAAAAGAACTTGTATTTAGTCAGTTTTGATCTATCTGAACATTTTTTGGCTCTGAATAATCCTGGTGCCAGTTTTGGTGAAGACCATTCAGGGAACAATATAACATGTATAATGGACATTTGGAAATCTGCAGTCTTTGCTAAGGTCGTGAACGGCGACTTTGCTATTCATAGTTTTAGGCTGAAGGATACGGTACCTAGAACATTTTGATCTTAGATTATTTTCATTTCTTTAGGTACCGGTACATTTTATGCTGGTCTCCCGCAAGATGTTCTTCTAACAATCAGCACAGGCAGTATGGTATAAAAAAGGACTCTGTGCTGAAAATGCTTCCTACATGTCCTAGCGATGGCTTGACATTGAAGATCAAGGATGTTCCAGATGATACCTGCATTGAACTCTCTGACTTACAACCTTATGAGACAGTAGAATATCAGGTAGAAGCTGCTGCGGATCTGTCAGGAAATATAAAAGCGGGCTTCACACACCAGGTAAACATCTTTTTAGTTCCATGTCTCTACGGTGATGTGTTGGTGTTGGTCCTCTTAGGGGATGTCGTCAGAGATCAATATAGTGAGGCGGCCGCATAGGAAAACCTGTCGGATGTCGCTGAATAGTCTACAAAAGCTGGCAGATTACCTGTGCATTGATCTGCTACTGTTTACCTGTTATGAACTTCATTTTAGCTATTGATGCGGGTTCACCAAGGCCATTGATTAACACATTCCTCAAATGTGACATCCAACAGGAATTCCTGTTCACATTGAAAGTACATGCAGGCGGTTCTGGAAGTTTTCCCATGAAGAAGCTAATTCCTTCTTTGAAACTCTCTCTTCTTGCAGATCATCAGAGAGAGACTAGTCATGCTAGTTGAAGAACACTCTCACCATAGACTTGGAGTTTCTATCCATTCTCAGTGACACACCAACTACATATGTATATACTGTGGGAAAAGGGTAGGAGTATTTGTTAGTGATCCAGATTTGTTTGTGGATAACCAGGCACAGTTCTTCGAAGCACCCCTGACTACAAGTGTCCAGACTGTCCAGATTACATGACTACATGACTACACTATTCAGGTATACTTATATTTTTCATGGTTTCTGCAGATCCTTGAAAAACATACAGTTTCATTTTTCAGCTTCAAGGCCTTGAAAATGCCTTGAATTTCAATGGTCGATTAATTTTTGGATATTCGTTGAACCATTTCCGCCTTGCTAAATGTAACAATGTTTTCTTCATTGGTATTATGAAAAACCACGTGTCAGCACTTCCGAAATAACTGCATACAGTGCTCCCTCGCTATTATGAATCCTTCAGGGTCCACGCGTTAATGTTGTTCTTGTACTAACGAGGATTTCGCAATAGCAAGGATTTATCCGTGGGGCATGAATTTTGGGAGCCAAGTGATGGGTTCCTAATGTCCGGGAGTGCGTAAAATCGAGGTTTGTAAGAGTGAACACTGTATTTCAAGGGTGAAAGTGTTTTCCATTCATTCATGTATGTTAACCTTGACTTTTGCCTTGAAAAGCCTTTAAGAGGCCTTGTATAGGCTGAGGGAAAAGCTACAGGAACCATGCTTTTGGTGGCTTGTAGTGAGGGTTGCTTGGGAAAAGTCTAACCCTTAAAATGCCATTCCGCAGAATTCCTGTGATTCTTTTCAGGGCAAATTGCCACAATCTGATACCTGTTCACCCTGGCCTGCTTGCCATACATCGCCATTCCATTGTGTGAGTCAAGTCCCCTCCCTGCACAAAACATGTTTAAATGTGCAGTTGGCATTTTTAAGGGTAACAGTGTTCTAGCCAGAAATTTTTCCAAACAGGGCGGGATGACTGCATTTTCCTGTGATTTTAAGGCCCTGGCAGTGGGGGAAAACCTCAAAATTTAGAAACGTTTGCAAAAAATGAGACGCGTCTCTAAATATAGGAACGCTAAGCATGACACCTATTGGTAGTAGTTCCAGATATTTCAAAACTCCTGTCCCTACTTCACACTGTTTGTTACCTGTTCCAAATTCATTGGAGTTCACCGTATGTGTTCCAAAACGAGGCTATGAAGGTCGCATCTCATAATTTATGTGTATTTATAGCGTTGCGTTGCTAAATTTTCGAACGCTGGCCGCCGTTTGAAGTCGGAATGCTCAAACGACGACCCCCACGTCATGATCAAACGGCAGGCGGTGCGTACCTATAACACGCGGGATTGAGTTTGTTTTGGCAACATGTTCTTCGTCATTTTTCTCAACTTTTTGTCGCGTGGATTTCAATTCCATCGCGTGGAATTTTCGCAAATTGCGATTTTAATAGCCCTCAAACACGGAGCCTGTTTCATCATCTTCGTGTTGACGTGGTGACTACCAAACAGAATGAAATACATATTTAACATGTTTAAAGGATGAAAAAGTCCCAAAGGAACAAAATAATTCATCATCAGACTGTAGTCGGGGAGTTGGAAATATCTGGAACTACTACCAATAGGTGTCACGCTGAGCGTTCCTATATTTAGAGACGCGTCTCATTTTTTGCAAACGTTTCTAAATGTTGAGGTTTTCCCCCACTGCCTGGATTTTCAAACAGGGCGGGAGTGAAATTCAAACAGGGTGGTGTAGTAGAAAATGCATTGCAAGTTATATTTTTAAACAGGGTGGTAAAATGACCTCTGAATTTTGAACAGGGTGATACCGGCCTGTAAAACTGGCCTGGCTAGAACACTGGGTTAACGATGGCAAAGTGTGGTGCTATCGACACGCTGCCAACAGAGTTTGTGTCATAAGCATTGTACACTGTTGTATAATGGAGAGTGTTTTTGCATTGGATTTGATGGTGGAAAATTTCTGACTCTGTTGACTGGGCAAGTTCAAAACTGGAACTATCCAGTGCAAATTACAATGTATGTTCAAAACTTTAGCAAGGGTTCAGAAGACATCAGAAGTGACTTGAATACAATGTCAGACAATGCAGGTACTGGCAGTTTTTAGCTCACCCGTGAGCTTTTGTCGTGGTGATGCATCCATCGTCGTTGTCCGTTAGCAGGGCACGTTTCGTAACCGTTGGAGCTATTGACCTGAAACTTGGTGCATAACCCCTAGGCAGATGACCTATGACACCAAGTTTCGGTCTGATTCGATTCTTGGCTTGGCCTCCAGGTGGCCAAAACCAAATAACTCCTGGACTAATGACTGGATCGTCTCCATATTTTATCACAGGTGTATCTAATTAGGATACATTATATAACGGGTTTTTGATTTGACCTACTTTTCAAGGTCACAGAGGTCAAAGTTCGACAAAAGTAACGAACCTGCCACAGTTTGCCATTATTTCACCGAGCGTCTTCATATCTTGCATTTAACATGTATTAGAGGGCTACCTTAAAAAACCAAGTTTCGGCCCGATCGGACATCCAATGTGGCCACCAGGTGGTTGCGTAACTTGAAAATCATCCAAGTGCTTTAACTCAAGCGGGTGATCCACAGTTGCGATTTTGGCTTGAGACGGGGTTGCGTTCCCTTGCGGTTACCTTATATGGCAATCGGAAGTCCTTATAAGGTAATCGGAAGGGAACGCAACCCCGTCTCAAGCCAAAATCGCAACAGTGGATCACCCGCTTTAGGAACGGCTTGACCCGGTGTGCTCACACTTGATATTTACCTCCCTCTAGGTGACCATTACAAGCACGTCAAATTTCGGGCTCATTAAACTTCCAATATGGCCGCCAGGTGGCATAACCCTAAAATCACCAAATGTGCTATAACTCAGGAACGACTTGACCCAGAGCACTCAAATGTGCTATGTGGCTCCCTCTAGATGACCTTTATGTGCATGTGAAGTTTTGGCCTAATCGGACATCCAGTATGGCCACCAGGTGGCATAACCTGAAAATCATCCTCAGGAATGGCTTCACCCAGAGTGCTCAAACTTGATATTTACCTCTCTCTAGCAGGCCTTGCCGTTTGACGGGCGCGATTTTGCATGCACCCCGCAAACAATAGAAATTCTATTGTGCTATGTTCTATATTGTGCTAATAGAAATTCTATTGTTTGCGAGGTGCATGCAAAATCGCGCCCGTCAAATGGCAAGGCCTGTTCTATCTAGGTGACCTTTACAAGCACGTCAAATTTCGGCCTGCTTCCAATATGGCCGCCAGGTGGCGTAACCTGAAAATCATCAAATGTGCTATAACTCGGGAACGACTTGATCCAGAGCGCTCAAATTTGCTATGTGGCGCCCTGTAGATGACCTTTATGCATGTGATGTTTTGGCCAATATGAAGTTTTGGCCAATATGACCACCAGGTGGCATACCCAAAAATCATTGAAGTCCTGCAACTTGGGAGTGACTTGACCCAGATTGCCCATAACTGACATGTACCTCTCTCTGTCATTACACTATTTACGATATTACCAAAGAGGCTGTACCACCACAAAATAACAGCCACATGTAATTTTCGTTCAGGTAATCGACACCGCTAATGTGCGTTTCTCCATTTGTTAACTGTACATTCATCGAAAAGACAAATTTCTTTAAAGAGTCCCCAAATATCTGTCTAACTCGGTTTCCCTTTGCTGCAAAATCAATTATATTACTTATATACAGTGGAACCTGTCTACATTGAACACTCACGGGGAATTTCAAAAGCGAGGTAAGGAGGTGTTCAATCTACCAAGGGTCACCGTAGTAGGTGATCCTTTACTGTTAGATCTGGCGGGGAATTTCAAAGTGTTCAATGTAGGCAGTTTGTTCAAAGTACCAAGGTGTTCACTGTGACAGGTTCCACTGTAATCAATATAACATGAATTGATGGTACTGCTAATGAACTCATTACACTTCAAAATCTGGTTGACAGCCAACAGTCCAACCCCCGCCCTCCTACATCTCTCCTTCACCTTCCGCAGCTCTACTATCATAGGCGTTTTACCTGGTTGGATGGCCTTGATTCGCTTTAGATAATCTTGTTTTGCTTTCCTCCATCCCTTCCTGACAGATGTTTGTTTACTTGCAACTTTTTGCGTTTGTGCCAACTTTCACGGTCTTCGGCCCTCATTCGTTCCTTAGCATTCAGTTTCAATTACCCTAACCCTCAGTCCTGTACGCAGGGCCCTCAAAAGTTTTGAGGGTAGGAGGCCACAGGCTTGGAAGTAGGAGGCTACATGTTCCGGTCAAAGACCGGAACCGTCCACCAAAAGGGGGGGTCTGGGGGTCCTCCCCCAGGAAAATTTTGAAGTTAAAACCCCTCAGATGCATTTTCCAAGCATCTGAGAGCAGATTTTAGACCAGCGAAGAGACCCTACTGCACTGGTCTTATTCTGCCCTCAGGACACATATAAAACCACTTAGGCCTAAGTCTAAGTGTGAACTTATCTTTTGTGTTGAACAAAGGATGAAGTGTCACACATAGAATTACAGTGGTTATATATGGAAAAAGACACTAGGGACAAGATTGGATGAACCCTAGTGGCGAATTGAGAAACCTTTATTCATTGCCTGCTTGATGACGTCATCACATCGTGTGTTCCATTCACAGTTGCAAGATTTACCAATTCGCGTCAGCATGGTTTCTCTTCTTGCAGACTGTTGTTGTCAATCTGCAAAAAGTACCCGGCGACAAGTACGGCTCTCAGACGGCGAATTTTCGCCGGGTGCCGCCTACTTTTGAGGGCCCTGCTGTACGTGATTGCAGTAATAAGGTAAGCATACCTCCGACTTCAAGAATTTCACCGATGAGTGGTGGCAGTCTGCGGATCAAACAGTCCCGCACGACATCCAATTCCTTTGGTTGGAAACTGCATGTACTTTTCTGGCACTGTTGCCGTCAGGTCATCTTTATCAAATAGTACAAGATACCATACCTGAAACGGGACAAACAAGGACCAAAAAAGACATTCAAACAATGACATTTCAAAATTTATTTAAAGTTGGCCAACTGCAAAATGATGTTGCAAAATAAGACTTAACCTCGCAGTATGGAAGGCGTCGTACTAGTGTAACAGAATAGCCGTGCAAACTTACTCAGTACAAACAATAAACAGGTGGAAAAAGACATAAGGCAGGAGCTTCTTGTGGCAGTCATCCTCGAAAGCATTTCGTGCACTCCCAATATGAATTGTAAGTTGGCTTCTGACATAGGTCCATTCCCATGAGAAGTCCAAGTACCAATTTCACGCGCGCCACAGTGTATCCTCCAGATGCCACAAACCACGCTGCTTTCCTCTGACTCATAATATCCCATCCGCTGTGTTGGATCCCTGCGAACAAGATTCCGGTAGTTGCTGGAAGTATCGGTTCGATTCCTCTGCGATAGTGTTGTAGAGCTGGGGCGTGAAAAAAGACCGAAGTAGTCTCCAGGTGTCATGTCACCTCTTGGGAGATGTTTAGGCCCTGGTTGCTCAGCAAACTGAACATCCCTCCACCTGAAATTGACAAAGAACTGAATCAAAATTTTGTAAATTAGATTGACAGGGATGTGGAGTTTGGTCATTATTGTGTGATGGCTTATGTGAAATCTCTGAACAAAAGTGCCACTCTACAGAATGTAGGCATTGCAGCCTAGGCCTAGCCTACTTCATATAATATTGATTTATTCCAGTCTTGGAGGAATACCGAAGTCGTCATGACATCATATACAGCATAGACAGTCTTATTTATTTACTTTACCTAGATAAGAGGCAACATAGTCACCGACGAAATCGATGATCTTATCCACGATTCGTGGAGCCATTCCAATTCTTTCACAGTAGTCTACAACTGTTACTCCAAACGAGTAAACAGCGACGATCCGACCCCAGTTTACTTGTTTGTCCATAAATATTTCCTCGAAAACACTCGTTAACGTTGGTAGAAGATTTGCTTCTGTGATTTGTAATTTTTCGGTTATGCAACCAAAGAGGATGCTGTGTGTCCTTACTTGTGGCGGCCCCTAACGGCAGGCAGTTCATTCCCCTATTAGCATGATTAGGGCATACTGCTGCCAGCAAATACAGTCAAACTCAAAGGGACAAAAAAGACTTCAGAGTCAAAACTGATATGATGAAGTCCTGAGATGTCCAGTATCACTTTTGGTGCAACATAGTTCTTACCATTGACTCATCCTTCATGCCAATTCACAGTAAAAAAAATGGAACCCCCCACCACCTCCCCCAGAAAAGAACGGTCACCATTTATTTTTTATGTGGCCTAAGATCAATTCGTAGAACACATGACAGAACTTTCATTTTGCATTCCATTGCAGTCAGTATACTGTAGACTGATTGTATCCTGTGGGGATCAAATGGCTGAATGGTGAGTGCCTATTGTAAATCCTGAATCCGACATTGCAGCAGCTGGTGTAGTTTGCACTTTCATCAAGCCTGAAAGAAAAGATATATTGTGAGAAATTCAGAAGCCTCAGTTTCATGGAAGAGACATACACTGGACACATCCAGACTAATAAGGTAGCTTAGAGCATAAAGTGATAGAAAATGATGTATAATCCATCAATTTCCGAATCCTCCGCGTCCAAGTTCGCTTCTGCACAAAATTCTAAAGCTCTAACGAAACTCACTGACTTCCGAAAATAGTGGCGTATCTTGCTGTGCTGAGAAATTCCATAGTACATGTTGTATTTTACACTATATTTAGGTGGAAAACTGCAGTACCGGGTACTACATGTAGCAGGGCCCATCCGACTCCACACTTCTTTACCTGAAACGGAAGAAAACTGTTAAAATATATTTTGTACAGGCGAATGTACAGTCACGATTTAACAATCTACACCATCACGGTTAACTGTGATTTTCTTTTGTACTGTGAGACCACATCGACATACATGTACATTTTTTCCAACAAATTCAGCAGCTGTCGTTCCAAATCGTAGAGTTCCTCCATCGATTTCATTGGGAATGTACCCCTCGGTAATTCAACGACTCCAGGGTTGTTTGGGGCTGCATTTGTGACCTGCTGCCGCATTAGGTCCATTATGTTTGCGTAGCTTTTCCTCTGGTTCCGTTGTTCTGCTTTAATTTCCTCCAGGAGAGTGAATACTTGAGGTGTAAAGAAGCAGCAAATCTATCTGTGTCTTCTTTTGATCACATAAACTGTTTTGGGCAGCATCAGTATTGCTCCAATCATTGAATCAGATTACCCATGAGGGTCAGCTGTTGTACACCATGGCAAGGCTTAATCTGCCATCAAATGACCCTGTTGTAGCACAGATTCAGTTGAAAAACTTACACATCGCCTGTTCCATAACAGCCAAAGGAACCATGCCTCCTCCACCTGATCCTGTTCCTGTTGGAGCTGACCATGTAAAGAGAAATAAAACCGAGCATTTAATATCCAACCATTTTATTAGCTCACGCGTGAGCTTTTGTCGTGGTGCAGCGTCCAGTTTGTAGTTGGTATAGCCATATGAAATCATCTTAAGTCATGGTACTGCAACATAGCATTGTTAAAACTTTCCACATAATGGGTATCACGGCAATAGACGTAATTCATCGGATTTCTATACACAGGAGTACATGTAGATTTGATGACATTTCTGAGCAGCTCTTTTGCCACATCACTTTCGATGACTGTTTTTGAAGGACATGAAGGAATATAATGAGGGTCCTTTTTCCATCCCGACTCAATGTCACAGTTGGTATGGTTATCACCGTAATGATCTACAATTGTATCCAACGAAGCCAATAATTTTTGTTCTGACCCACCACATGGTTTCGCCCCCTTGCAAATTTGGTTCATGGCCTTGCCAACCTCCTTGGATACATGCCATGTATCATTAGAATTTTGCACCTCTGGTCTCTTTTCTCGAAGAAATTTGTTAACAGATGCATTTCCATCATGTCCTTGAATGTTTATCTTCAAATTGTTCGCATCAGCCCACTCATAGAACTTCTTTACCCCCACCATTTCGTGACTTTGAGAAGAGCTATCCTCGTTTTTGTCACTAACTCAAGCCTTATACATTTATGAGTGTTGTTGCCAAGGAATACAACATCGGTATAAAATGAATTTTCCCTCCAACCATGGCGTGCGTCGGATAAAATGTCCAAAGAATCACCATCACCCATCTCCTCTTCAATTGCTGACTGACAAGAAAGATCAGCTAAGTTCCCTAATTCCTGGGCATAAACCTCCATAATACTATTCAGATAACTGTCTCCCATTATTCCAATATTTGCAGCCTCACAAAACTTATCATAATTTGCATGGAGCATTCCTGATGACAGGTATGCATGCCCTACACGATAGTTCACAAGAAATTTTGGGGTAATAGCACCTCCAATGTAAGGGGAACGAATCTTATGTTCAGGCTCATTTTTGCAAATCAGTTGGCACATAGCAACATGTCCCTTTCGTTCCACCTGAGACAATTTTAATTCAGCTGGGCACTTTCGACAGTGTTCCTGCACATGATCTCAGGGTTGGACCTACTAATACTTTTTTAGCCAGAGTAATTACACTACCCCAGGTGAGAATCCCCTTCTCTCATTCTGGGTATTGGGGAACGTCATCCATATTCTCGAATGTAAGAATAAGAGAAAGGGAGTGTACCCTATTAAACGGGGTTGGGTGGGTGGGCGCTTTCTGCACTTCCCGTGGCCTCTTCTCCCCGACCTCTACTCACCCACCACAGGCTCCTTCCAGTGTATTCCCCGCTCCGCCAACCAGCCAAACAGCACAAAAATATTCTTTAGAGATTCTATTAAAAAAAATCTATAGAAACTATAGAAATTCTACGAAAATTTCTATTGAAAATGTAATATAAATTTCATAGAATTTCTATAGACATTCTATAGAGAAATTTATAGAAAAATCTTTAGAGAAATCTATAGAAATTCTATAGAAGAATATATAGAGTTTCTATAGAGAAACCTTTTGAAATTCTAAAGGTTTCTCTAGATAGAAAATGATAGAAGTCTCTAGAGAAACCTTTAGAAACTCTAAAGGTTTCTCTATAGAAAATGATAGAATTCTATAGAGAATTCTATAGAATTATAGAATTCTGTATAGAATTCTATAGAGAATCCTATAGTTTCTAAGAACATTCTATGGTATACTGTGGTAATTTCTATAGAATTAAATTTCTATGGAAAATGCCACGATACCATTTTAAACGTGGCTTGGTTAACCTGTGAATAAAAAAAGATTAAGTGCATGACATAAAAATAACCGACAACCATACGCATAAATTTTCTAAATAATTAAATAATTATTTTCACTTCCACGTACACAAGAATTTCCCAACTTTTCCCATCACTTCACACAGTAATCCAAATTCCATGTCATTTGTCAGCAGAATTTTTCCAAATTCAGTCACTATTCACTTACAGTCCACTTACATTCCACACAGATTCTGTGCGGGTTCGTACTCCTTTTCCAAATTTCCAGGGCAGAATTTGTCCAAATTCAGTCACTATTCACTTACATTCCACAAAGATTCTGTGCGGGTTCGTACTCCTCTTCCAAATTTCCAGGCCATTTTCGTCACATACATGTAGTGTTTTTCCAGGACTTTCAGACCTGGGGCCGTATGCAAACATCTTAAGTATAAAATATCCCTTATCTTTTGTTTGGAACAATAGTTTAAGGGAAATTTTACACTTAAGATGTTTTATGTGTACGGCCCCTGGACTTCAGCACTTTCACAGTCCCTTACTTACAAGTAAAGTTACGACACATTATTCAGAATGGAATCGACGTCATCACTTTTGTCATCGGCTTTACTTGCAATTGCATTGTCTTCCTTGTTTTGTTTTTTCCTCAACTCCTTGAGCTTGTTAGCCAAGGAGGCCTTCACAAATGCAGTCTCAGTTGTTGGGAACTTTCTTTTTGTGAGATCTGAAAAAAAACGGTAAACTAAAATTAGCACTTTCATCTGAATCAGTTATCAAAAACAGGCCTACCGGGCTTTTCAATTTCAAGGATGACAGAATACCAGCTATTTTCAAGACGCCTTTAATTCTATTGGACGCATTTTTGCACAGCCACGCCTGCCTTACGTGACGATTCAGTGATGCTCACAAATATAATCAGTATCAGGCTTATATCTAGTCCATTTTAGAGCGGCGGTACGCCGTGCAGCGAAAAGTCATTCGTCACGTGGATTTTCACCTAGGGTGTTACACTACCCCATTTGACAATCCCCTTCTCTCATTCTGGGAAGTATTGGGGAACATCATTCATATTCTCGCAGGCGCTGCATACTCGAATCTACGCGATCCGATGTTCCCACTGTCCCATCTCCCAATACTACCCAGAACTTCCAATACCTAACAATCTCACAGATATAAACACACGTTTTAAATGACAATGCTTTATTCCCAAAGTGATCCCAATTATCATTACAACCATATGCCGCTCAGAGAAAATACACAATATCCTTATACATCCACTTCACAAAATCCATTACCTGCATGTGCGCAGACGACTNGGGTAATCCATTATCAGCTGTAGGGATTTGAATGACACAAGATGTGGTCCTAACTGTTAAATGGAGGGGGCAAATTAGTAGGCATCAACTCATTAAAGAACTGTTCATACATTTTGCCATTCAGAACCGACTGAGACAATCTCCCCGCCACCACCGCTGCATCTCGTACCGATTCAACCCTGCTGTAGTAGGGGGCTGATTTGTCAGAAAACCACCCAACATGCCTATTCATTTCATCCTGGTCTTTCACAGAGCCTGATAGGCCTAATAACACCGCGCACCCTGCTCGGAAACTGTGCAGTGTCTCTCCGTCATACATACCTAAAGTAACAAAGGTACTCCCGCAACCGGTCAAAGGAAAAGGAAACATTCTGATCAGGCACTCTGCCCGATTCATCAACTATCCGAAACAAATAGCCTGCTGACAAATTCACACCATGATATGACGGCGACACCACTGAAAATAACGTTCCAGCGCCGCCACCGAACAAATCACTTGATCCTGACACCTCTTCACCAAAAACCTGTTGGCCTTCCCCTTTCCACCTCGGATCGTCTTCGTTAACGTATGACAGAAGAGGAGACCCGTACCATCCGGCAGGTGCCGAACTTCCTGCGCGGGGATTATACCGAAATCCGATGCCCTATCTCCTGCAAAGAATTGCAACTTAAAAAATGCCTTGTCCCTCACCAATACATATCTCTGGCCTTTAGGCCTATACATACATATCTCTGGCCTATAGCTCGTTATCTGGCCTTTCTAGCTCGTTATCTGGCCTTTCTAACTCGTTATCAATATACTGAGAAATGCATCGTATCTTATCTTATCCACGAATATGGGCTTTGCCTGTTTCGGTAAAACATGAGACTTCGCCTGTTGTAGTGCAATCTGTTTCTAGTAATCCCCAACCAAAGGTGCGCGAGCCGGGTACCCGAAGAGGTTGCCGGATCCCACACCTTCCCCCTGCCAAATTCGTGAAATATTTTCGAAAGAGCATTAATTGTATTCTGTACGGAGCCCGACGACAAATGAGTAGGACAAGAACACTTTGTAGCACCAACTTCTCCCAATAAGGGGCACGAGAGTTCATGGACCTTTGTTTTACCTTTTGCATCTTTCCAAACCAGGAACTCGCAAACTTCCCGTGGGCCACATGTCAAAACCGACGACCTCGAGGGAAGCGAGCACAAGAATTTCTCAAAACCACTTCTTATCGAGTCAATACGTTTCTTAGCTTTCCCATTCCCAAAATTACTCTCCAGATAATCCAACCTCCTTGAAATGGCATCCCTATCAATCGCCACCACATCAGACTGGACAATCACTACCTGGAATCACAAGTGAAACTATATCAGCATAATACCAAAACGTTAACCGATGAGCGAACAACCTGAATGGCAAGGCCTCACAAGGAACTAAACCCGTGTTGTAGGATTTAGAACGACACCCTCATCCCCAACATCTCCTAAGAGAATAGACGCCTGCCTGTACATCATCAGCAATGGTTCCCAAATTGGTGTAGACCCAAAATCAGGCAGCAACATAGTGCAGGTGTTCACCCTGTTGTCAATGAGCAAACGTAAAACCGGCATAATGAGCTGGTCCGGAGGAAACCCGAAAGATGTTTTATGCCTACGGCCCCTAGTCGTTGTTTTTCGTGCTGTGGGCCTCATTTTTGTATCTACAGCTGGTTTCAGCATTGTGTTCCTCCGACAGCTGTTTTATTTCATCGTTGAGGGTAATAACCTCTGGGCCTGGAGTTATTCGTTGTCTTATTGATTCAACCATGTCTTTCAGTTGCACATAGTCACAACCATTAATAGTACATGTGAGGTGTTGAAGATCGCTGTAATAATTTGTTTTTCCATATTGTCTATATTCGTTTTTCAAGACTGAACACGCAATCCAGTAGTTTTCTTGACCTTACTGGCCAAATCAGAGCAGATTCCAGTCATAGCATTGTTTTCAGCCACATGGTCAGCTTTCTCTCCCGCTTTGGCTGTCAGTGGACATTTGAACGTTTGGACATTTGAACGTTTGCGTTTATTGTCAATGAACGGTTTCAGATCTGCTCCACAAAAGAACCATGTATAAGGGGCAGGCTGACCACTCTGCCTCTGAAAGGGCCTCCCTCTATATGGCCGACGGGCCCCATAACCCCGGTACTGGCCTCTACCTTGGTTCAACAGGGGAGAAAGTAGATGTTTGAAGGAGGCTGTTGCCAACTTTGGGTGCAAGTCCTCCAACGGACTAGATTTACGCTTTGGGGAGCCAAGTTATGTTTCCACAGCCTTCTCTTTAGGCACCACTTTGGGCTTTTGCACCTTCATAGACTGGGCTATAGCCTTTGATACTACATCAGAAGTACCAGAGCCAAGGACGTTCAACACGAGAGCGGCCATATCGATCTTCCCTTGAATGCGGCTGGCATGCCTAAACAAATCCTCAAACATCTGGGCATCCTTATGACGTTCCGCAGCCGCCACCGTCGACAACTGATCCAAATGTAACACAAACCAGAATTACATCAATCCTTCTGTGCAGGTTGAAATAACAGGGGAAAATATGATGAAAACGTCAACTCCGTTCCCATCAACTCCATTACGAAATTGAGTAACAGAGTTGACAAAAAAAATTAAAACTCATTATAAAACTGCTTTGGTGGTGGTGGTAATTTCGTCCATACCTCTTGCTATTATGAGGATTGATATAAAGTTCTTCAATTTTTTTATACTCTGAGTAATAAGGTGCGTAACGGAGGTGACCATCTAATGCATTTTAGCTCTTTTCCATTTTGATTTTTTTTCTCACATCCAAGTCAGAAAATTTTAGGATTTTTATTGTTTCCTTTTCAAAATGAACCAAATAATGAAATAGTCACATCAAGACACGAATAAAATGAGTTTGAAATTTCACCCCTGGAACATGCCAATTTGTCCCCTAATCGGAGAATCACCCATACAGCAAAAGCAAAGGCTCGCTTGGGTCATCCTGGAGGGCTAACGACCTTACCTTCTCCTTGGTCGCTCTCACAGCATCAGTCCTCGGCATCTTTGCTGCTGGCTCATCATCTACCGCCGAACCTCCTTTAGCGCCTGTAGCAGCCGACGTTCTCGGTCTTTCCGGCTGAAAAGGAAAATGCTCGACTTTATCCAGTGAAGCAATTATCGGTATTTTGGAAAACAATGATTTTAACTATATCACTAGCCAATCCAACTACATTTACCCACATTGGGTCGCAGCCCGCACATTTCGCCCATTCCTGCTAAGCCATTTCTCCTACTTTTGTTGTGATTCATTCTATAAGCCTTCAAGTTGGCTAACCTCCCAAAGGAATCGTCGCCATTCCCAAGAAATTAGCCGTACGAGCCGGAGCTCCCTTACCACAATGTCCTGACTGTCGGACTGCCCAACTTCATTTGCCATAACTGTGGCAAGGTGTGCAAGCAGCAGGCTATTCTCTTGCGACACTTCCTTTCGAAGGCAATCGAGGATTCCCTCCAAAGCCTCCCTGGTTAGGCGTTTGAAAGCAGCCCTAAGCTCCTCTCCCGTTATGTCGTTCAACGGCACATCCTTAGAGAATTTTGCATACTCTTTAGGGACATCTGCCGCTGCAGAACGCTCCATCAGGGAATAAAGGTTCTTTTCCCTTTTGTCAATCGCAAGAACTCTGCAAAGTTGTGCAGTAGACTTGAATCTTCTCCTCCCACAAGAATGACCTCATTATGACGACGCCGTTAACGCCACTTCTTTCGGCATTTTCTTTATCCTTCTGATCAACTATCAGTACACGGAAAGAAACTTTGACGCACAGTCGGTTTGAACCATTTTTCCTTTTTAGCTCACTCGTGTGAGCTTTTATCGTCCTGCGGCGTCCGTCGTCGTCGTCCGTTAGCAGGACACGTTTCGTAACCGCTGGAGCTATTGATCTGAAACTTAGTACATATACATGTATACCCGTAGGTCAGATGACCTATGACACCAAGTTTCGGTCCGATTCGATTTTTGGCTTGGCCTCCAGGTGGGCACAACGTTATATCACTATCGATACAGTCAAAATCTGAAATGTTCAGTCCTGCATTGTCTCACTGATGTCTGATGGACATTGGGCATTGTGCTCAAGAAATGGTATCCCACATCGCAAACATGGTGGATATTGGACCATCTCTGGATCGATACTGTCATTTTCTGAACTACATGTACATTCATGACTGTCATTTATGTTTAGTTCCCAGCATTGGAAACATGTCTTTCCAAATACATAACTCTTAACCGGACTGGTTGATGACTGATTTTCTTTACTACATGTACATTCATGACTATCATTTATGTTTAGTTCCCAGAACTAAACATACCAGAACCACTTTCTGCTGTACCACTTGCATTCACATCCGGTGGCAAAAAAATGCACGCATAAAATTGAAAAATCGACATCTTTTACCTAAAGTAATCACACTAAGCTTATTACTTAAAGCTGAACTTAACAGATATAAACCCCAAGCGGCAGAGGTAGAAATTACGAACAGCCACAAGGCACTTCCAAACTACCTATGAAAACGATACACCCTCTCGGACGGTCACAGTTGGTTTCACTTGCCACCACGCTGCTGATGAGGAAAGATCTCAGTACAGCTGCCAAATGAGAAAAAACGAAAAATAATCTGTTATGGTACCGAGATTCGAACCCTCAACCCTATGATCGATTCGCCTGCACCATAGCAGCATCTTCACCAAGGACATGTTTTTCTGTGATGTCGGTGAGCAACTCCGTCAAGTTCTGGTGGAAACCAAGTCTGGTCGGTGTACAGCTGTTTGCTGGGGTTGGAGGTTCTGAGTTATTGCTGGCCAGCTTGGGTTGTATGCGAAGGTAAGGAAAAGACCTGGAGTAGTTATAGGTGTCCGGCTGGTTTTGTGGTGGAGGGTCACATTTTGCCGGAACTTGATAAAAGTGAAGGTGAACCTTACCATAGGCTGCATTCAAATCATCCCTGACTGAGGCAAGGAACTGACTTCACGATCAGTTGCACTGTTGGTGTCCTTAGGCTGTGCAACGGGGGCTGAAACACACCCTGCATTAAAGCAAATGGCTCGCGGGGTTTGTTGACATGTCTTCAGACACCTGGAATGTAAAATGTTAAGGTGACTGGCGAGTTCACCTCATTTTAAAAATCATTTTAAAAATCTTTTTTCGTAAACCTTGTGATGTTGACTCGAAGTCATTTCCATTGAGGGCTGATTCGACATTTCCAACAACGCGAGTTTCACGCTAAGATTACAAAGATCCTACACAACCTTCCCCATGTACTCATTGCCTAGCCGACTCGTGTGAAAAGTTGAATCATCCCCTGCACTTTTGGGAGTAGCCTAATACTGACCGTCTCCACAGTCAAGGGAAAGAAGGTGTCCGACCCCTTAATGTCAAACTGAAAGGGGTTGCCAAGGTCTACAGTTGCAGCATATCCATGATCACTACTGGTGATGGGTGGATGACTTGAAAGTTGGCCACGACACTTGGGGTGGGTGGACTGGCTGGTAGTAGGGCCTACCGGTTTCTGACAAAATCATGTAAAGGGGCTGGGCAGAAATGAAGGGTTGTTACAAGTTCGGCATAACTCTGAAACTACAGTTTCGATTTGCTTGAAACTTGCACAGATGATGCTTTTGTACTGAATGATTAACAACTATGATGGCACAAAAACAAATGCATTACTCTTTCCTAATTAGGGAGACAATGCCTGATTTCTGAGGCCTAGAAAGACGAAAAATAGTCATTATTTCACCTCAGAATTTCACATAGGCCTGTGTCACGTAAAATGCTAACAAGGTTGTGTGATATGAGTTGATGATTTTAATTGTTTTCTGCAAAAAATGTATTTTAGAGTTTTGGTTCAAATGCCTTACCTCTGCAAGTTGAGCAAGCTTTTACAAAAGCCATTCAAACCAATGTGAAAACTGACCACAGGCCTGGGAACCACTGCACTTATTCACCCAGAATGACTCAATCAAACCATACACTGAGAGTACATATTTCACATGAATTACCTTCAATTGGAATGTTGTTAGGTCGCATGTCATTTTGGATGACATCACTCGTTCCCAGGCCTGTGGTCAGTTTCACTGGTTGAATGGCTTTGTAAAAGCTTGCTCAACTTGCAGTGTAGGGCATGTGAACCAGACATCTAAAGTACCATTTTTCGTTGAAAATAATTAAAACAATTAACAGATATCACACCTACTTGAGAGCATTTTATGTGACACAGGCCCATGTGAAATTCTGTGGTGAAAGAATGACTATTCCTCATCTTTTTTGGCCTATGAAATCTGGCATTGTCTCCCCAATTTAATTAGCAAAGAGCAATGCAATTGTTTTTATGTCATCATAATTGTTAATCATTCACTACAAAGCATCATCTGCGCAAGTTTCAAGTAAATCGAAACAGTAGTTTAAAGCCTCACTGTTTTGAATTCAGAAAGTGCTTACGTCCTCCGACGTTAGCGTAGTGTAAAATGTACTATGGTCTATGTGAATACATTAGGGCTCTGCCTGCAGTTTTTTCAGTGTGTGCTGAAAACTAGGGCTTGATTGTTTGAAGTACGTATCAGACAGTCATTTTGGGGACCATTACGAGGCTATGAAACCTCTAGCTGCACAGTCCTGACAGTTTGAAAATGTCGTAAAATTCAATACTGTGAGGCTTTAAGAGTTATGACAACCCTTCATTTCTGCCCAGCCCCTTTATTTAAATCACATAAACCTCAGTCGTTTATTCCTCCTTCTTTTTTGTAGGTCCTAGTTTACTTACTGGTAGAAAAATTACACCAGAAAAGTAAAAGTTGGGCCCAGGCCTGCTTATAGGCTACTGCAACGTCCGGAAATCACGAGAGGCCTACGGTATCCGATGAAGTAGCCTAGGTCTAAATAATAGGCCTAGGCCTAAGTCATTTTTACTAATAAGGTCAAATACTACAATCTTCTCCAAATATTTATTTCATTTGAATCATTAAAAACAAACCAGACATCGGTTTTGAGATTGCATCGTAGGCCTACTGGGTCCACATGGCTGACCTGGCTCTGGCTGGTTCAAACCCCTCCACCTTGCTTATCGATCCCCATCGATGGTTAATCATGCTATAATCATGTTACAGAAGCACACTTTATTCTCCATAATATTTTAACTTACATACCATTGGCATCATTGGGATAAAATTCCCATGGAAATTCCATTTCTGTTGGCATGATTGGAGTTGGGCATACCCCTCCCACGTGCTCCGCCATTTTGAAAAGCCCGCGCGGTGAAATTCTCGCATCAATCGGTAAATGCCGAGATTTGAACCTGGTCTTTCCGATAAGCCAATAAAAAACGACCGACTCTTCGTGTTTATGGTGAGAATGAACCAATAAAGACAACGCTTATAAAAATTTGCTGTGATATCCCGATCAGGGTATTACTGATAGCCAGATGCGTATACATTATCTAGATCGAGCTAACCGGAAACTAATCGGGATCTATATTATAATTGACGGTGGCGCTTTAACTTCGAACACGAACTCCTCCGTGGTTTCTGATCGAAATGGCACCATTTTCACAGGAAGTGTTGAAAATGACATGGGGGTGGCCCTTAAGCGGGTGGCATTACATTTGTTTACCCTTAAGCGAATAAAATGCAGGAAGAAACTTCCAATGATTTGCAATGCCCACTAGCCTGGTTTCGCTGGCCACCGTGTAGATGGCGCTGCGTACGCAACACCATCTACACGGTGGCCGNCATCAGATTTTTATTTTTGGCCATAGCAACGGGCATAGCAACGAAAACGAAAATCTTCGACAATCTTCGGTAATGACGTCAATTCAAGAACCGGTCTCAATGAAGATGACAGAAAGGATGACGTCACATGATTTCAGCAAGTTAACTGGCATAACATGAGTGACAGCAACGATCAATCAAATTGGGCCTAAGGTACAAAAAGGCAAATCTACTAATTTCATCACAGTACCCGGTGCTGCTTGTGAGCCAGGCAACTTCCAGCACTTCTGCATTCAAGCAAACGGGATACATCCCAGGGTGGTAAGTGATGCATGACAAACTCTGTTCATAACGTTCCTCCCCCTTTATCCACCGTCAATCCACTTCAGTGACCTCTAAGCAGCAAAGACACTCAGCAGCTGTGGGCATTGGCTGGCAATTTCCACAGTGGCACCTGTGAAAAAGGAACGCATGAAAACTATGAAAGTTGTCAAGTGTGCATGCTTTGTAGTACAGATGTAGATACCGTACAAAGATTTCCACCTAAAATGAGTCAAGTGAGTTTTCTAGAGTTTGGATTGTAAAGTTCCAGCCTGAAGTAGACCCTGGTTGCGGTCGAAAATTTGCAAATTTCTGGAAATTGACTTTATATTTATCATTATATTGTGTGTCGATTTTTGTGCTTGCTTTCTCTTTACCTCAATATGCCGGTACAAAAGTAGTCCCGAACATATTTTACAAGATGACCAGTGGCATCATGGTCATGTAGGCCTAGCCTACATCCATACAGGCACATAGTGAGAAACAGCCAGCTTTGTCACAGAATTAAAAGGTAGGCCCATTCACAAGAGTCCACATCAAATCTCAGCTGGCCTCGTCTAAGTTCATGTGGTTTCTCAAGAAGTCCAACAATCTCTTGAAAATCAATATTTGAACGATCTTCAACAGATGGCCAAACACATGTGTTGGTGGTGCTTTGTGAGGACGCATGAACCTCACGTTACAGTTTTCATTGCCACTTGAACTTCCACCCACCAACGGACCATCACCCTTTGCCACAAAAAACCGGGAATGTCCATTGTTGAGAACATATTTCACAAGAATGAACTACTGTCCATCTACATCATACTCGGGTCGAAAGGTTTCACACCTGTCCATCCACAGGATTGTCGATTGGAGCCTGTTGGTTCATCATCCTCGGCCTCAGAAGCACCTGAGGACGGCTCATGTTCAGATGACTCAATCTTTCTACCGGTAGATGACTCCTCACCATGATTTATCTAAATGACAATTGTCACATATAGTCCCCCCATACAATGTACATGTAAAATATGTATTTTTTTGTTGGTTTCCAAATTTGTGGGTCACATTTGGATTACCCTGGATAATTGTGGTATAAAATTAGCTATATGTAAAAAATAGCTTAACTTATCTTACCTTTTCTGCACCACTCTTTTATTCGGTATGACTTCCAACTATCCTGGGGAACTTCCTCACGTTTTACCGCTCTGTCGCATCTGCTGTTTTCTGTGTACTGTGGCCACAGCGAGCAACTGACACCATCAAGCCAGTTGCTGGGGACAACGGCCAGTCCACCAATATCTTTGTCGGTAAACTCGACAACAAAATAGTCAACGACGTCACGGTCACGACTGTCCGCCATATTGTTCATATACCGGTACTACAATGTACGCACCCTTAAGAGAGATTTGGGTGGCTGAACATCCGCAGTGTTTTTCACCTGTCAACATCACAGTCAATGCCTCCTACATTAACATGTAGTGCTAAATGGTAAAAATGATTAGGCCTACGCTAAAAATTCAACAAATTCTACCAACCAGTAGCTGGTCAATCTGTAACCTAAACCAGGTCAACTCAGACTACTCGAGTCAACTCGTACCCGATTGGAGTCAACTCGTACCATCACTTATACCCAGGCTGCCCACACTGATTATAGCCCTTTTCACACTATGCAGAATTTTGGCCTGGATGAACCGTGCTGTGCTTGGCCCGTGGCCAGGCCTGCCTCAGAAAGACTGTTTACGCTGCACCATGGGAAATGGGCCACAATACGATAAAATACACAGTGATTGAATTTTCAACCTCCTCTGTGTTGACTGCCACGGCAAGGACATACCTTTCTGGACTTAGACTTCTGCACTTCATTTAGGAGTTTGACATCATCCTGCTGCCTTCGTCTTCGCTAGGATATTTTTAGCCGAGTTTTAAAGATCTGACCAATGAGAGCGAACCGGTGATTCCAATGACGTCACACGGCGGCATCCCCGTCGGCAATATGGAAATCAGTGGTCACCGATCAGGTCACAGTGCTCGTAATGTGATATTAAATCCCGCATTTAAGTACAATAAGATCATCGAACGTGGATTATCTTGGGTGTATTTTTCACACTATGCAGAATTTTGGCCTGGATGAACCGTGCTGTGCTTGGCCCGTGGCCAGGCCTGCCTCAGAAAGACCGTTTACGCTGCACCATGCATGCCATGGGAAATGGGCCACAATACGATAAAATACACAGTGATTGAATTTTCAACCTCCTCTGTGTTGACACAACTGCGAACGTTATTGAGTTCAACTTCAAGCCTGGTACAACATAGGATCTAGGCTACTTTTGGAACGAGGTTGGTTCCAAAATCATCAGACTGGTTTCTTGCCCAGACCTTCATAGTCATAATGCTTTGCAACACGTATCGGTATTACAATTTACATGCAGCAGAGCAAAAGCAGCACGGGATTAGCGGACCAGTTCAAAAAAAGATACATGTAGGCGCTTCAACAATGAAGCGCTTCACCACTGTTCCATCAGCAATCTCAAATAAACTGTCTAAGGTATCACTGTCTGCCTGAGGAAATACATCAGCAAACCTTTCAGTTAAATTCACCCTCTGTTCTGACAGCACTCTCTCAACCAAATTTTCAGTTTTCTTTTATCAGTATCTTTCTGCTGCATTTTGACGGCAACTCTGCTTGAGAGTTCTTTCTGCAACTCTGCAGCAGATTGCTGGGCCCTCTTTCTCAGTTTGACAGCTGCTTTAACACTTGTTTTTACAATCCGTTCAGCCTGGGGGTGAGACCGCACAAATTCGACAGTTTTGTTCTTTTCCGCTCGTATTTTCGAAGATAAATACAGTAGTGTGGCTCTCAGAGCTCTGCTCTGGCCAGACGAAAACATGCCCATGACCTCTCCACTATCCATATTATGAGTTCTTGTGCTTGAGGTTTGCTTCCTTCATTTCTTCTGTGATGTCAAAAGCATAATAGTATTATGCTTTTGAGAAGTTTCAGAAGTATTATTAATACTTCTGAAACTGTTTCTTCAACACTGCGATGGTAGAGCCCAAAACAGCCTTGAACATGTTCGAAAATTCAACGACATTCTCAACTGTCCATATCCTCACTTCAGTTTGTTCAATAGCATCCCCACAGAAATTTGTTTGCAAATCGTGTACGGACACAATTTCCTGTGATGTGAGCTCCTCCATTCTAGAACAACACGTTTTGATGAGTTCAAATGCCTCAAAGTGATGTAGCTGCTTCTCTGCATCTCTGTAAACCTCGGCATCGATGGTGCAGTGGTGCAGAGTCCGACCTAAGACTACTAACACTTGAAGCTGAAGTGTGGTGGACGGGTTAGAAAACTCCTTGATCAGCCCAATTCTGAGATCTGTGTTGTTCAAGCAGTGATCCTTCAGATAATCTTTGATTTCATCATGATAAGTGGTGTATGTTCCTGCCAGTTGGAAAAGGACATGGAGCCTATTGCCTCGGTAACGAGTAACTAGCGACTGCGGAAGGTTGTGATCATCCAAGAACACTCTAAACCCATGAGGGTCGCCCTTGCCATCTTTGAATCTCATCTTATTCAAGGACAATATCACTTTCTCAGCCCGACAAGCACCACTAAACAGTTTGGACTTCCCAGCGTTTTTCTCATAGGCTTTCAAGGCTGTCTTGCACTTCGTAGCAATCGTGTCGATCTCCGATCTCCTGCTGTAATTCCGCCAAAGCTGTATAGTCCTACACAACCTTCGCGCGACCCAGTGGAATGCGGAAGTAGGCTTACCACAAACCACAGGCTCACCACAAATCTTATTCAATAAATGACTCTTGAATAACCGATTGGACACCGTGACCAAATTATACTCTCCTCTACTTTCACACGCACAATTAGGTAGCCGCAAGCTGTTGTCAGATTTCTTATTTCCGCATTCCTTTGGGTACGCGAAGGCTGTGTCGGACTTTATCATGCTCCAAGACTGACGTATGCGAGTTGGAATGTCCCAGGCCATTTAGTATACCAATGACTTCTGAAGATCCGGTTAAATGAGGATTGTCATGCCAAGTAAAAGATGCTTTGGGGTAGTTTTTCTCCCTTTTGAACTCGGGTACAAAATATCCTGTGTGATGGAGAGCAACTTCCTGCGGGCGTCTGGAGAAGTTGACACTAATCTGTCAAGGACCAATTCCCCACTTTCACCGATACACCGAGCAAGGAAATTGAACACGATGGACGGAGTCATCTGGAGGATTGCATCCTCACTCAACTGGCTAGCAGTTGCAGGCCAGGAACAAGGAAGAGGTGGCGAGTCACTCAGAGCTGTCTTGAGGAACTGGGCAGCAGTGAAGAGATTTCGCAAAACTTCATGGGGGCTGTGTACTTGGATTTTCGTAGTTGGCCTAGTTTCCTCATCTTTCCTCCTCTCAGAATCGCAACTTTCTGCACTTGACATTTCACAACCTGAACAACAGGGCACAAGCCTCCAAAAAACCTGGTGACGTTGCGTCGGTTTGTGACCCTGACGAACAACAGTCAAATCCGCCATTTTGCGTAGGGTTATGTGATGCGTCGCGCCTCACAGCGCCGGTGTGGAAGAACTACTTCCGCGGTAAAAGTAGTTCTAATGAAATGACATTTCACTGATAAATATTTGCTACTTTTATTGTATTTTATGATGATTTCAGATGAAATAAATATATTTAAGTCAATTTATTTGCATATTTACATCAGAAGACCCCTAATAGCATATTTTATTGTTTTGGGAATCTGGCAAACGCACAGTGGACGCACAGCATCAGAACAGCGAAATGCATGTCAGTGCACTGTACATTCTGTACTGTATGGCATAATGGCGGGAACCCCAAGGAAATCCCGATTTGGCCGAGCAAAAACGCACAATAACTCGCAAAATCTTAGTAAAATTCACTTTTGCGTGTCATATTGTATTAAATTAACCCAAAACTGCCATCGTTAGGTTCTTTTTCGACACAAAAATGATGAGTTTCACCGAACTATATCTTGTAGTGGATGAGTCAAAGTAGTCTGAAAGTAGATCCAGGTGGTTCGGTCGCCGCATCACTATCCCAGCTATAGGTGGGGGCGCAATAAGATATATCAAGATGGCGGCGGTGATTTTTCCTCCGGGACTAAATCCCAAACCCAAGTCTCGCAATATCTCGCGGGATTTGGTCCCGGTGTTCCGGTTGGACATTTCACTATCGCAGACGATCTCTCTCAAAACCCTGTCAGTGCCTTCATTTTCACAAAGGACTAGCTCGCAAGTATTTCTATTCTTGTTTTTCATGAACAGAAGCTGGGGGTATTTGTCCACCAACCGACGTTTCAATTGTTGATTCCTGAAAACCAAAGTATCAGGGCGAACATTTTCTATTTCTAAAATGATATCTTTGTAGAACTTTGTCAGTGTGTTCAAACGGAAAATCTATTGATTATTTTTCAATTAAGTCTCTTTTCAGTAATTCGTTGACAGAAAACCTCAAATGACTCTGAATAACGTACAGTCATTGACATAAGTTTATCTGCACCTACTACCTTGAATATTTCAAATACTACTGGGCCAATTTTAACACGGTTTAAACCACATGAAAGTCTGTCTGTCTTGGCCAAATTTCTACATCAAAATTTTGGAAATTTGGAAATATCATAATTATGTAATAGCTCATTAGAAAAAGCCCTAAAATCAACATTTTTATTATGGAATTTTTTGTGACTTTTGTTCCAGTTTTGAAAGAATGGAAGTTTCTAAGGATTTTGGGCTTTGTTTCATCATAATATCTCGAGTGGTTGCTGAGATATTTGAGATTATCAAAATTTTGATAATTTGAGATTTTCGTGTTTTTCAGGAAATTTTGATGCCAGTAGTTAAAGCTAACCTAAGAATATGGGTTTACAAAATTTTGAAACTTTTTGCGTTAACTGGGCAGATATATTCATATTTGAAAATAACTCCTTAAAACTTAAGACATGCATAACTTCTAACCAAGACTAACATTCTTCTCAAATGGGTTGACACAACGTTGAGAGGGCTAGTAAAAAGACTTCTGACGAAATGTTCATGCAAAGAATGATTTTATTTTTTATAGCAGGATTGATCGTAAAGTTCACATCACACGTGTTAAAATGAGGCCTCGACCACTAAAATCGGATGAATACGAAGCAAGTTAGGGACCTTGTCCAAATTTCGCACACATTCGCGCCGTGCGAATTACAGGCGAATATTTTCGCATGTGCTGCTGCGAATAGGCACATACGAACCCCAATACCAAATTTCACGTCATTTGGTCGCGCGGTTTCCGAGGAGATGCTGCCACAAAACCCAGACGTTAAGCGTAATAATATATAGATATTTTCGCATGTGCTGCTGCGAATAGGCACATACGAATTCGTTCGGTCGCGATTTCAGTGCGAATATATTCGCACGTCCGTGTCCGATTTTGAAATTCGCGCTGGCTGTCGGTCATGTTTGTGGGCGAATGTGAGGCGATTTCTGTGCGATTCTGTTGCGAATTTGGGGCGAAATGTTCCCTGTGCGAATATCTTCAGCATCTCTCGATGCAGCAGCAATGCATGCAAGTTTTTATTGTGCACTGGACTTGATTGAACATGATCATTTTACAATTGCTTTCGGGAGAAAAGAACCAACAAGTCATAAAGTTGGCGTGAGGCCAGCTTCACCTCATGGATGTTCGCCGATGTAGGCCTAAACATTAAAATTTAGGCCACAATCTTTGCTCAGTAAACATCGTTTTTTTCACCAAAACTCACAATGTAAACATTAAAATTTAGGCCACAATCTTTGCTCAGTAAACATCGTTTTTTTCACCAAAACTCACAAGTATTTTTACTCTTATCAACAAACGAATACAATCTTTTATAAACATGGCCTTGATTCATGAAAAACGATCAAATTGACTGAGATTTTGATGGTTTTTATCAGGTTCCCCTCGTCGCGGTAAGACTTCCATTGACTTCCATCCCATAATATGGCTACCGTATGTAATTTGCATACGGCAGGTTGATGAGTCGGCCTATTTTCCCGACTTTCTTGACAATGTGTTCATGAATGAATTGCAATTTTATCCGTGGGAATAAACTTTGGATTTATTTATTTATTACAGATGCCTCAAAGTTGCTAAATCAGCATTTACCTAGCAGAGTTTATAGCGCCTCGCACGTGGCATATTCTAATTGAGCTGTCAATCAAACTAGGCCAGCTGACTTCAAAATGGTGTCACGCTGACTGTTTCGTCGGCTTGTGAGTCATGTGTAATCGATAAAATCTACACACCTCGATGCCAGAAAGATTTGAAATTCAGGTGAATAAAAGTTTACTTACTGAGGAATCATGTCCTTACACACCAACTTTGTCCCATATCGATAAGTGAGTACATGAAGGGCCGTTTGTTGCGAGATGAAAACTTTTTTGCGCATCGGTGAAATGGCCGAAAACGAGGTCGTCAATTGTCCGGTGTGATATTTGCACATGGCACGTTGTATGATCCTGCCTGCGAATTTGAGGCGATTGCAAGGCGAATATTAGGCGATTTGGGGGCGAATAATGACGTGGGTCACAAAAATCGCACCGCCAGACAGGGCTGTGCGAATATTTGCAGAGGGCGAATTTGAGGCGAAATTTTGCTGTGCGATTTTATACAAATTCGCAACAATTTCGGACAGGTTAAATTCGCCCAGAATTCGCACGGCGCGAATGTGTGCGAAATTTGGACAAGGTCCCTTAGAAGCGATAGAAAAAGGGGTATTTTAGTGTAATTTTAGTTGCAAGTACATTTTTCACTTGTTATCTATTTTTGCTGCGATTCAACTGACTCTTTATCTGCAAAACGGCCAGGTTTCAAACGATTGTAGGTTCTTCTACCTGGTATTCAACTTTTCGTTCAGCTCCAGTTTTTTTAGCTGATCACCACCAAACAATTAAGGCGGGGTGTTTCTTTATGCATAACAGACATCTGAGGGGAGGTTGCACATTGGATTGAATGCCTTTCTGCCCAGCACCACCGTGTACATCATCCCTTTAATTCTGCTCGAACCTTGCCACGAGTTGTGCCAATTGAGTTTGCTCAGTCCCTCAAAACAGGTTCATTTGCTTCATGTCCAGCAGACTCCACTATTACTGAACGAACCCAAGAATATCAAGGGAAAGGCAACAAAACCACAAGACAAACCTTGGATAATTCTTTTTAGAGCCCCAAGTACATGAAGGACTTGTTTCCAGTGTACACTCCTTCGCGGCGACTCCGCTCCACCAACGATCCCTGGCTCCTTGAGGTCCCTCGTGCCAGAGGAGCCTATGGGGATCGTTCTGTACATATTTTGGGGCCCAAACTCTGGAATGAGCTGCCCTGTGCTCTGCGCGCCGCCTCGAGCAAACACACTCTTAAGAAAAACCTTAAAACTTTACATTTTCAAAAAAACGTTTCACTGATTTTTACTTGTACATACATGTTTTATCCTCGTCTTACTTATGTCCAGTGCTTAGAAAATGTCTTACCATTAATGTAGCACTTTTAATCTGAATAAGTTATTATGATTGAAAATTTGACTACTTCCTCAAATTTTAGATATCATATTTTAGGGGTAGGGGAAATGAATGGCGACAACGTCAAACCCATTTAGAGTTTTATGGATTTATAGTTTGATATAACAACGATAGGAAGTGTCATTTAACTTGCACTTCAACCCGGTCTGTCCTGAAAGTGAAACCTTTCAGTAGAACTCGGAGAAGCTGCTCATTGAGCACCCAAGCCTGATCATTATTCCAGTACCCATTTATACACCTGATTGGAGGCAGGTAGGCGAAGAGACTTGCCAAGGTTCTCATGCCGACCAGGGATTCGAACAAGGGACCTCATCATTGCTAGCCAAATATCCAAGCGGCTTGACCGCGAATACTGAGATATATCACTATGTGATTAAAATTCAATACTAGCCAACATAAAATTATTGATACAATACTTAATGAACTGTCACTTCGTGTTCAATCAGACATGTCAAAATTTAAGACGGCTGCCATTGTAAGGGCAAATCTAACTGTTCCAACTGAATGAGTAGCTTACTGTCTTTCTCTAAGAGTTCGTTTGCAGACTATCCAGTGGATAAGCTCAGTACATGTAATAAGTGTCTCGAACTGGAATTCACATGCGGCTGGGAGCTGGAAAACGGAGTGATGTGACCAATTATGACTGATCCTGATGCAGCTCTAGAAAATGTGCTTAAGTTTTTTCGTTGTAAACGCAGAGTTGCTTAACGGGAAGCTTACTGTCTTTGTCTAAGAGTTCATTTGCAGACTATCCAGTGGGATAAGCTCAGTACATGTAATAAGTGTCTCGAACTGGAATTGACATGCGGCTGGAAGCTGGAAAACGGAGTGATGTGACCAATTATGACTGATCCTGATGCAGCTCTAGAAAATGTGCTGAAGTTCTTTCGTTGTAAACGCAGAGTTGCTTAACGAGTAGCTTACTGTCTTTGTCTAGGAGTTCATTTGCAGACTATCCAGTGCGATAAGCTCAGTACATGTAATAAGTGTCTTGAACTGGAATTCACATGCGGCTGGGAGCTGGAAAACGGAGTGATGCGACCAGTTATGACTGATGCTGATGCAGCTCTAGAAAATGTGCTGAAGTTTTTTCGTTGTGAACGCAGAGTTGCAAACGAAGGACGTTATGGAACAAAACGGTGTTCCTGAAGATGTTGTTGCATGAAGTGTTGCAATAGATAGATGTCCACAACTGGGAGATACACGTTTACAATTCAACAGTTGCAGATGGTGACAATGGTGATGATACAGCCTGTGGTAGAGACACTTGGCTTTAACTCAGACAGAAATAAGCCGCCCCTGCTATGTTGATGGATTCGGACATTTTGGGCAATAACCCGAGACGGAGGAGAGGTTAACTCCAGCCGTGCTGATGGGTCTGAGTTGGACAGTGGAGCATAAAAGACCGGACAGTGTGGTCGTAACGGGCATGTACAAGTAGTCCAAGAAAGATGCAAAGTCTGCTCATATCATTTGATGGATCCGAGCGAGACCATCGAGCAGCAGATGCTGGATACTGTTGGCACTCTCTGGGTGAGCTGTACAAGACAAAGGGGTCTGAGGCGGTCTAAAGAACAGGAGTAAAGTAAACTCATGTCGAGCATCAATGGACCAATCAACCGTAGATATTGCTAAAGTGGAAAATTGCCTTGTCTGTGTATATCAAAATCTTCAGTACAGACGGAGGTGTGCACTGAACGACAAAAAATAACAGTGATGGTTTTGCTGTACAAGACAAGGGGCCTGAGGCGGTCTAAACAGCAGGAGTAAAAGTAAACTTACGTCTAACATCAATGGAACAATCAACAGTAGACATTGTTACAGCGGAATATTGCCTTATCTGTGAATATCAAAATCTTGAGGAAAGATGGATGTGTGCACTGAACGACAAAAAATAATAGTCATGGATTTGCTGACAAGCAAATACGTCAATGGGCTGACGTCAAGACATATAGCCAATGACGGTGACCTTAAATGTATGTGCTTTATGGACTCGAGGGAATCTTGCAGGATAGTCCAGATGTCAGCAATGTCACATTATTAAAAGGGCAGTGGATGAGAATACATTGCTGATGTGCCAAACCCATCATTTGCCGACAGGTGGCCTTGTTGGATTTCGTCATGCTTGACTGAACACAAATTGACAGTTTTGCTCTTTTGCAGAGTAGTGAATGTAATCGTTTAGTATGTTTTATGCAATTTAGGACACCTAGACAAATGCAAACCACAGTGCATTCACCTTGGCTTTTTGTGGTTATTACGTTCGCTATAGCAAACAGCAGGTCAAAGGTTCGAATCCCTGGCCATATGGGATTAATCATCCCTGGCTCTTGGTGCATGGGACAGTGGTGCCTTGTAATTGTGCCTTTGCAAAAGGGCAGGGAAAAGACCCCATCCATGTGAGGAACATGAGTAGCTTGAGATGGCCTCTGCCCTTTTCACCATGGCTAATAATGCTATGGCTTCAAACCTGATGGAAAAAAATCTAATGCAATTCACCTACCCTTAAAGAAGAGAGGTTCTAAAATTGGGGAAACTCATATTTTCAATATGCCATGATCCTATGGGGAAAACCCCAGGTGAACATGTGAACACAAGGTATTTGGCCACCCCTACATAAAGTGAGTGAGTGACACCAAGCAACAACAAGCACTCCTACATATGCCTGTGCGAAGTATTGGGAAACTGATTAATAGAAGTGAAGCATGTTTTTCAAAATATCAACATTTTGATACTTTGAAAAATACGCAATATTAGAGACCTTAAGATCCGTCACGTCCCCGTCGCAGGCAAACAACGTCACGGCGTGATGGCGTCATGCACTCCTGATTCCTGAACACGGAACAGTTTTTGGGGCATCAACAAAACCATCGATTGTCGTGAATCTGTTCAAAGATTGAGCAAATAAACGTGTTGTCCGCACGCTGGGAGACTTTAAGCAAAAGTATATGCCTTAAATATACCCGAAATTCGATAGTTAACTGGTCAAAATTCACGACGGAGAGTTGGAAATTGACTCACGTCGTCAGAGCTTCCACGCCGTATTACAGTCGTGACGTCGTCGACGCGGGGGAATCCCCACCAATTGATGACGTAGGACGCAGAAATGGGATCACGACGGGGACGGGGACGGCGACGTGACGGATCTTAAGGTCCCTATTTTTGCCCAGTTAAGGCAAAAAGTTCCAAAATTTTGTAAATCCATATTCAGAGGTTAGCTTTATCTTATGGCATCAGAATTTCCTAAAAATATGAAAATCTCAAATTATCAAAAGTTTGATAATCTGAAATATCTCAGCCACCACTCAACATATTTTGATGAAACAAAGCCCCGAAACCTTAGGAAGTTCCACTCTATCACAACTGCAACAAAAATCACAAAAGTATTACGTAATAAAAAGTGTGATTTATAAAACCAAAGAAAGGAGCAAATCCAGAATGTAATATTCATAACACTATATACACGGTACAAACGTTTTCGGCAGCATCCTGCTAGCCCTCATCAGGTAAAATGAGATATATTACAAATTGAAGAAAACTGGAGCATTTACATAACTGCAATAATACAATTAGTAACTGTGTAGGGGGTGGATTTAGAAAATCCCCAAGAAGAAGAAAGACCCTTGTTGAGCCAGCTGTTTGTTAAGGGCTGGCTTTTGTTCTTTAATCAGTAACGGCTCCTTAAGTCTTAACACATAATCTGACTGGGCGTTAGTCAATACAGAGAAGTTGTCAATGTTTGTATTGACTTTGCATGTGTGACAATCCTTCAGATGGTCCAGGATGGCAGATCTATCAGAAAAGTGTTCAGTCACCCTAGTAGCCAAGTGACGTTTGGTCTTACCAATGTAAGACAAGTTCCTATCACAGGAACTTTGGAATTTATAAACAACTTTGGCTCTTAGACTGACTGGTGTTGCACTTTTCAGAGAGAAATATCTGCCAACCCGGAATGATCAAAAGGTTATCTTTACATTCACGCCCACAGACCTGAAAATTGACAGCAAGCGTTTCTTGAAATTTAAAGAAGGGTGACCTGTATAGGGTATAGTAATAATGGGGGTATATTCAAGATCTACTGGGACAGTTTTGGTTGTGATTGTTTTTGGTCCAGGAAAGAATGTACACACTTGTCAAAAACACTTTGTGGCTAACCATTCCTCAAGAAATTGCTCTTTAAACGATTCATTTCTTGATCGAATAGATGCCATGTGCTGCACACTGTGTAAGCCCTGTTGATGAAGCAAGTGATCAGTCCAAGTTTCCAGTTTTGTGGGCACATAGCAGTGAAAAGTGTGATTTTTAGTGTTTTTTTCTGACGGGCTATTACATAAAAAATTTGCGATATTTTCAAATTTCCAAACTTTTGGTGCAGAAATATGACCAACAAGATATATTTTCATGTGGAACAAACCGTGTTAAAATTGTAGTATTTGAAATATTCAAAGTATCAAGTGTAGATATCAAGTGTAGATAAACTAATGTCCATGACTTTACAAGGAGGTCTTGCCTTGATGTTGAAGGTAGTGGTACGAGGTCCTGTTTGGAATGTTGTAGTTGTTGAGGTTGTCGTCGTGATGGAGGTGAGTTTCTGTAATGGCCGTGATTGCAAAGATTCGTAGCTTCATTTCCGAGAATGTTGCAGTTACTCTTAGGCTGCGAATGTTGAGGTGGCCAATGACAGGTATTGCAATTGATGTAGATGAAGTCGATGTTGCCATATTGAAAGGGTTGTTATGTAGTCTTGCATCCGTTTCATTTCCTGTAGTGCTTTGTGGTTGACACGGATTTTGTCTCATGGAAGTTGTGCAGCTGGAGGCCGTGTCTTGTTGTTACTCTGCTGAGCATTGTGTAAACTAGTCCTTGAGGGACTCTTGCTTGCTTATTTGTAGACTAGTCACCGACTAGATTGGTGTATGTACTACCTTGCGATTTGTGGACTGTTAATGCTTCTGCCAAAGTGAGAGTGCAAACCGTCTGCATTAAACTGGCACTGGTGCGTTTCATGAACTTGGATGTGACTGGCAGGATTGGAACAGCATTTTGATGCTTAGAATTGCGTTTTGCGTTACTGCCGATGTGGGGCTCATCAAATAATACATAAATTATGCCTTGCAGTGGGCACTTCGGATTGACATCAGTTGCCTGAATTGTTCCTGTTGCTCCATTGACTAGGTTGTCTGAAACGTCAATGTTTTTGGTGAGAATGACACGTGCGTCGATTGCAGTTGACAACTGACTTGACAAATTGTCTGTTTCGTAGATGTTTGGTGATGATATATGGATTGGTACTGCCTGGGTGTGGATGTCTCATTTACTGTCTTCGGCCTGGATTGTGTTTTTAGCACTGGGCAGTACAGACTTTCTGTTGTCACTTATATCTATGGAGGAAATCATATCTTATGGAATGAAGTACTCAGCTACCCCTATGCCAATCTGACACCTAATGACTTGTCGACTTTCACTTTCTCATACCACTCTAAATCGTTCGCGCCAACAGTCGCTGTATTTATGCCCTTTGCATGTTTGGAGCCTTCAAGTCGGAACTTTCTTTACATGCATGCCCAAACTTGCTTGCACGAGTTTTGTTCGATGGGGATTCCCCCAAGCCTTCTTTTCTGTCACCGAAAAACGTCAGTATTTCTTCCTCAGAGACGCGGAATCTTTCCTGCTTGGCGAATACGTTGGGCTTGGTCGCGCCATTTATACTGGAGCCGTGTTGGCAGTCTTCCAACCATGCGACAAAGGTGGGATGTGTTCATCTCAGCCAGGGCATACATTTCCCGCGGAAGCCCCAGCATCACCTCTCTGTGACATCCATCGACAGTTGTGGATCAAGATTTGTCCGCTTTGTTTGTTTTAGCCGATGTTGCCGAGGAATCAACTTTCGACACCCCAACAGCCAGTGAACTCACGGCTATGATGTCCGAGATGCTGGCCGATGCGGCAACAAACAGGAGACAACAACACTGTGTGAACTACAGTTCCTTTTATTTCCATTCATTTCTTATCAACACATTTAAGTCAAAAGTTCATTCCAAATGTAAAATAGAAATGTACATATTTCACTGTGAATTATTTACTGCCTTATGAACTCAACTCATTAACGCTCTGTAAATTATCAAGCACACAATTTGCATGTATTATGAATCAACAGAACAAATTGATTATGATACACAGCGGTATCATATATACAGTGTGAAAATGGTGCTTATTTGGTTCTGAAAGCTCCACCAAAACAAATACTGGCTGGGGGGATAAAGCCACCAAAATCAGTAGGCCTACAGGTACAGGATTTCAATTGTTGGAGCCGTATCAGTCCAAAAAAATCAGGACCGATACAGATCTTGACTGTTGGATTCGTCATGACACAACGTCACGACGTCGAACGTCATTCGACGCTTTTCGCAGTCGAGCCTTGTACATGTTGTATAGCCTATATGATACAAATATCATCATGATAAAATGATAAACCCAAGATTTCAAATTCATCTCACAGACAACAGAAAGCATTAAGAAATTTAGGAGGAAATTTTAAAAAATCATTATCAAACAAGCTGATAAGGAGAATGCCACAGTCATCATGGACAAAGACTATGAAGGCGTGGTCACTGAACAACTAGAAAATGCAGAAATTTATCAAGAATTAGAAGGTAATAGTGATAAGAAAGTCGTGCAAAAGATGAACCATCTGATTGATGAGTATGGTTCCTTCCAACCTCACAAAAGAAGAAAAGGAATAGGTCTATCTGACTAAATTTGGAAGCAAGACTATCAATTTCTATGGTCTCCCAAAAATTCACAAATCCAAACAAATTTGTCAAGAAATCGAAAAGCAAAACTCTGAGTACATCAAAATCTTGAGACCAAATGATCTTAAACTCCGCCCTACTGTCGCAGGCCCCATTAGTCTCACAGGTTAAGTAACTTGATAGACATCATTCTACAACCTTTGCTCAAACAGAACACCATTTAATGGTGTTGTGTTCTCAAACCTGGGACAAAATTTGAGTTCAGAACTGGCGTTTCACGTCCTAAAATAGTTCTCAAATTTTTTGAAACCCTTAAAAAGGGGCCTGAATATTTCCAAACAACAAAGATGACCTATTCTGTAGATGAATGTTTGGAGGATAAGTACATTACATCATAAACATTACAAAAATCCCCCGCACAACTTTACGTATAAGGACTGAAGAAATTTATGTTCTTTCGCGTCCGGACTTTAGAGTCTTGGGAGCCAGATGCCGTTTATTTTCACTGTTGAGTGCAAAAATTTTTGGTGCCCAATCCTCTTCGGATTATCATGCTGATGCATGAAAGGCCCCAAGGGGCGTCTTAAGTTGCACAGTCCTTGGGTTCGGTCCCTAAAGACCCCTAAAGTTAGGGTAGTGGAAATAAAAAAGGGGTCAAAAATATGCTATCATCAGATCATAGCAACATTGGTGTCAAAATGTAGGTATGTGAGTGTATTTCAAGAAAATATGCATCCCAAAGCCAAGTCAGATCCTTGCTCCTCTACAAAAGGGGCTAAAAAGGGAAAATCCCAACTTTGACCCCTTGCCATTGGCTTCAGGGGCAACTTCAGCCGATAAAAGTTGATCATTTCCACTACACAATTGGCGCAGAAATATAACCTATCTAAATGAAGCAGATGAGGAATAATGTAGGTCTTGAAGAAGAGAATCAAGTTTGTTTGTACCTCAGCCCATCGTTTGTCATTGAAGGGAACAAGTATAACCAGAGGACGAAATATGTCAAAGCTGTATTTGTAAGTGCCATTTGCCCTTGAACCTGAGTGGGTGTATACCCATTTCGCCTACACCCATTTCGCCTACAGCCATTTCGCCTATTCACCATTTCGCCTACACCCATTTCGCCTACACCCACTTCGCCTATTCTCCATTTCGCCTATTCCCCATTTCGCCTATTCTCCATTTCGCCAACTCACCATTTCGCCTACACCCATTTCGCCTATTCACCATTT
>NMRB01002650.1:52859-69386 GCA_002633025.1 Notospermus geniculatus
CCCCCCCCCCCCCAAGTTAATGAAAGCTTCCTTGGCATCCTTTTCGTGTTCGATCCCCAATTTAATGCTTGGCACTTGACTGAGATCTGATGGTGCATTTAAAACGTTGTGGATGATATAAGGAGTTCGATGTATAGAATGAGGATTGGTTAATAAACTGTTCATTTTAGTGAAAATGTCGTGATGAAAACAGGATGTCATGCGCCCAATTCTCTGTTCCCTCCAAATATTGTTGCTTTGTTGTCCCCTACTTTCCTTTTCAATGGCTGACACCTGGTCTGAGTCAAAAGTTGCGGATTCCAAAAATGCATTGATGACCACATTATTTGTTTTCCGTTTTTCAAGTGGACAGTTCTCCAGGAAGTGACTGGCTAGTTGTTTCGCAGGTGTTTACCTGTATCTGACGATGGTTTACCTTTCTCATACAAGTTCAAAACAGAATCAGGGAGGCACATTGCTAAACCATCGATGAGTTCATTGGCTCGCTCCTGTGAAACAGGGCCACGAAATTCTGGTGCCTCGGTATAAATGTAGCTCTGGAGATGCACTCAACACCGGGGGTTTTCAAACTTACACCACTAGCACCCCCTTCATTTTGTTTGATTGATTTCTTTGCTTTCAGGATGTTATGTCTAGCAAAGATCAACTATCACAATGGCTTAAGTTCAAAATCCCGCCGTGTTGAGTGGTTCCACTTGCAGGCTACAGATGTAACCGAGGGGTCAATCAACTCATCGACGGCAGCAATGTTCATTTTGTACAGCACCCCCACAACGTGATTGCAGGATTGTAAGCCTGCTGTGCAGGCTCACCATGCAGTGATGATCTCCCCATCCTGAAGCTATCCAAAGATGATGTGGTGGCCCATTAATTCGTTGGGAGGGCAAAACTTGGCTTTTAACATAAACGATGCCGTCAACATGACAAGTGAAGATTACATCCAGGTGCCCACTTTCAAAATAACTGTACGCCTTGTGTGTAGTATATTTCCCGATGTATCCGATGAACTCCATATGAGACTTCGTTTCCCCAGCATATTTAAAAATTTGACCCAGGTGGATAGAGGGAAATTTCGATACTTTATCGCACCAGACTTCAGATTGGAATGTTTTTGGATCTTTAAGGTTATTGTCTTTGATTTTCAAGTTGTATTCAGCAATTGTTTTGGCACGAATTTCCTCAGTAGTTCTTGGTACCGGTTTAATCCCTTTTTCCCACGCGCAGAACGCCCGAGTGACCAATTCAACTTTTTTCCCCGTGTTCTTTCCCCCTGATCCTCAGGCATTCTTTCAGTTCATCTATAGAGCATCGAAAGAAGTCGCCGTATTCTTTGAACTTTCATGTCTCCCGTGGTGGCCAAACAACACTGGACGGAGCGGAGAATGGTTGAGGAGAAGGCTGTGTGTCAAGGTAGTCACCATGATCAGTTGTTGATGAGAGATGAGGTGGTGGTGTTGAAGATGCCGACGATGTTCCCGCGGTTGGTGAAGCCATTGACGATGGTCCTTGATGCAAGGTATCCAAAGAAAAAGAAGGCACAGAAAGTGACACACAAGGTGATGATACCCAGAACCTTGCAAATTTTCGACCCCAACCCGGATCTTCTTCAGGCTGGCACTTTCTTGCACGAGACTTCATCCTTGATGCAAGGGAGGCAGTAAAACCCACTATGGGCGGAAAGGAATAACTGAAAGAAGAAATGTAATTGTCATGCTGTGTAATGGATGATTGCCAGAATTAATCAACTTTCGATGTGGATGGGTGTTCCGCCTATTGTTAACGCAATATTGGTTTCAAGTGATTCATATTGTTTGTTCACCATTTTGATTCAACCATGCTTCGTCTTCCAACTTCTTCTAATTAAACAGTTCCTTTTTTATTTCCTCCCAAGTTTCATTTAATTCTTCTTCAAAAGGTCTACATGTAGCTTCACCCAACTCCACCTTGGGGCTATTACCAATGTCTGCCACATCCGCAGCCTTCCTCTCCTCTTTCACCACATCAATGTAAACCTCCTCAGTTACCAGTTCCACCTTCAATTTATCCATAGCAGCAGGAACCACCGGAACACGGGTGTCATACATCACTGTCTCACTATGTTGCCTCCTCAGATGGCGACGGAGTTGGCTGGCGGTCAGGTAACGCCCTGGACACATACAGCAGCGGAAACGTTTTGGAGGCTTTCCAGAACACTATCTTCTGTGATTCAGGAATTGTCCAGCAGAGAATACCCCACCGCACCATGAACACCTTCGACCGTATATCCACACTCCTGAGGAAGATGCCCTGAAAGTATCAGGAAAAATACTAATTCCACTCTCCCTTGAGAGCAAGGCTTAGACCAAAGTCCTAACACCCAATCTCCACACACAAACAGAGAGTTTATTTTAGTATTTTAGTATTTAATTTGTTCGTCGACCTTTCAAATAGCAATGTTAGAGAAGTATTAGTGGTGAGGCTGCAGGGGTTACGGAGAAGATATCCCACCCTGGCAGGTCAGGCAGGTTGTGTGGGCTGTCTCTCTCCAGTAGTACAATTGTTTCAACCACAGTTTGTTACAGTCGTTTGATGTCAACTGTAGCAGAGCACAGAGCTGCCTGAGAATATCGGGGCATCATGTGTGTAGGTGTGGAGTTGTTGTACGTCAAGCGTAATTTTTGACCATGGAAGGCAATGAGTTCCTCTTGTTCGAGACACATTTTGGATAAGGCCTTTCTAACTGATGCACTTGCTGTAGCCCAAACGCCACTTGAGGTTTCAGCTTCATCATATGCTTGAATGTGCAGCAAGTAACAGAAGGGTCTGTCCTTTTTGGCTGTGAGGTATTTTGTAATAATTTCTTGGTGTGCAGATTTGGTGCCCACTATTTTCAAAGCATCATCTGGCATGTCATCCCAGGTTTTTACTGCATGAGAGAAGCAACGACGATGGATGATATGCATTATCAATTTTCAAGGTTGCTAACTACGTGATCCCTCGACTTGACACGGCAAACGGGCTAGGCCTACCAGAGGGGCTGCCAGTGCACAACGAACGAACGCTTAAAATCGGGTGTGTATAAAACAATATATAAACACATATATAGACATACTGCAGAGTACCATAAATTTGACCTTCCTTGCTTCCACAGACGCACCACCATTTTTTTTCCATATGTGGAGTTAGTGGTCGAGTCGCTGGATCAAGCTTGGTGCAGTCGACATAGCCTATAGTTTGTAAATATCTGCCCACTTGTCAGTCTGCAAATTGTTGAATCGCGCAGAGGGTATTGGCTTCTGCCTTCTTCTCATTTCATCCGCCATGGGATCTTGAAGAAGTTCTGGGGTACGCATCCCGTGATTCCTGTTCGAAAGTAGGCTTTTTGTCGGGATTTAATAAATTGAAAAGTGTCATTCCCATTACCCATATGTCGATTCTTTTTAAATCGTTCAGAGGAGCTGATGGTAGACGTCTTTCACGGATGATGATCTCCGGCGCCATATATGGGAGGGATCAACGTTGTAAGTTTTGAGTTGCATTCAGAGAGTTCGTTCTTATTATATTAGAACGGCTCTCTCCAAAGTCTGTAAATTTACAGACCACTGGACATTGCTAAAATAAATGCATCCTCAAATTCTTTTGACGATGGGTTCAATCTCGCATAGTGTCTATTTGACACCAAGGTGTTTTGTGCTTTTGATATCCCTATGTGCGATATCCTTTGAATGCAAGTTGGCAATGTCATTGGCTACAAGTGAAAACGTGTCATAGAAAACCGTGTCATCAATTGTCAGTCTGCAAATTTTTGAATCCCGCAGAGGGTATTGGCTTCTGCCGCCTTCTCATTTCATCCGCCATGAGATCTTGAAGAAGTTCTGGGGTACGCATTCCGAGATTCCTATTCGAAAGTATGCTTTTTGTTGGGATTTAATAAATTGAAAAGGGTCATTCCCATTACCCACGCCATATGTCATTATTTTTAAATCGTTCAGAGAAGCTGATGGTACATGTAGACGTCTTTCACGGATGATGATCTCCGGCGCCATATATGGGAGGGATCCACGTTGTAAACTTTGAGTTGCATTCAGAGAGTTCGTTCTTATTATATTAGAACGGCTCTCTCCTTAGTCTGTAAATTTACAGACCACTGGACATTGCTAAAATAAATGCATCCTCAAATTCTTTTGACAATGGGTTCAATCTCGCATAGTGTCTATTTGACACCAAGGTGTTTTGTGTTTTGATATCCCTATGTGCGATATCCTTTGAATGCAAGTTGGCAATGTCATTGCCTACAAGTGAAAACGTATCATAGAAAACCGTGTCATCAATTGTCAGTCTGCAAATTTTTGAATCGCGCAGAGGGTATTGGCTTCTGCTGTCTTCTCAGTTCATCCGCCATGAGATCTTGAAGAAGTTCTGGGGTACGCATCCCGTGATTCCTGTTCGAAAGTATGCTTTTTGTCGGGATTTAATAAATTGAAAAGGGTCATTCCCATTACCCACGCCATATGTCGATTCTTTTTAAATCGTTCAGAGGAGCTGATGGTAGACGTCTTTCACGGATGATGATCTCCGGCGCCATATATGGGAGGGATCAACGTTGTAAACTTTGAGTTGCATTCAGCAGAGAGTTCGTTCTTATTATATTAGAACGGCTCTCTCCAAAGTCAGTAAATTTACAGACCACTGGACATTGCTGAAATAAATGCATCCGCAAATTCTTTTGACGAAGGGTTCAATCTCGCATAGTGTCTATTTGACACCAAGGTGTTTTGTGCTTTGATATCCCTATGTGCGATATCCGTTGATTGCAAGAAGGCAATCTCATTGGCTACAAGGTGAAAACGTATCATAGAAGTCGTGGCATCAATTGATGCAATCAGGCTCAACCACTGTTAGTAGCAAATTAATGTCCTTCCCAAGACACCATGACACCAACGAACGAACTGCCTATATGCCACATGTCGAAATTTCTTATGATCAGGTCCATATGCCTGCCTCCCATACTGCTGGCGGTACTGCAACCACGCAGTCTGCAGAACATGAGCATTCTGGCATACAGGGTCAAATCCAGGGTGGTTTGTAATGCAAGGAGAGGAGAATTAGCAATCTCAGTTTTCTTCCTCGCGGCTTCCAGTTGTTGGCAGCAAACACACTCCTTCCTTGTTGGCATCACTTGGCAGTGTCCACAGGTACACCTGAAATGAAAAATTTGTGAAAACACTCGGAATAATGTATATAGGTGTACAGCAAGCTGTACAGAATAGTCTGTGTGAAGTGTACCTGAAGTTTACGGCTGCCTTGCTTGCAGACAGGCCGCCTGTACTGTCCGCCGATGCATCATGTAGGCTAGGCTATGTGCATGCCACCCTTTGAAATAATCCAATCCAATCCAATAATAATCCTGATGCACGGCGAGATCGCGTTGAATTTTGTGCAGATTCCCTTCCAACACTCGTTCTTTCTTCGAAGCGTGATTTGGTCTGAGAACCTTGCTTTTATGGTGCTGTAGTTGGCCTCGATGAGGTCCAAAAGTCTCTTGACTTCATTTTCAGTAAACTTAGGCTTCCGTTCCCTTTTTCACTCATTTCAGTTGCAGCAAAGAAACCGCAACTACACACGACTCACAAGTGCCCGACTACCAATATACCGATAGGCACAATGTATAAAGGCCTCAAATGCATCGATCATTATACACTATCTGCGCGCTATTGCGGTGGAGCTCATTGAATAACGACCTGCGTAATTAGCGGACGTCCGCAATTTTATGGAAACCTAACGGAACCGTTCGTGAATACGTCGTAGCGCAATTCTAACGGATCCGTTAGGTCACCCGCAAAAGCTGTTACGGATCCGGTAATAGCGGATCCTTTGTGAATAAGGTCCCAGAATACAGGTCAACAAAATGCTGCGACTTGCTCGCCGATGTCCACCATCTTTCTGACGAGTTCAAGGTCACTCGCTGATCTATAATATGTTTGTTGGTCACGTGATATGACGTCACCGTGCGCCAGGGTGTTAATTACTATTGTTCAAGTGTCGTAGTTATTAATTGTTTGTGTTCTTTGTGCTGGTGACACTAATCCTTTACCAGCCGTGTTAGTGGTCTGTTTCGTTAATCCTTCATGTACCTGTTCTGTACCCTGTATGTGGTTGGGTCACTTGGACAGATTGCTCATAACTGATATGTACCTCCCTCTGTCATTAGACTATTATGTCCAACCCAGTGAGCACATGGTCCATGGACCATTTCATTCAGTTTTCTTTTATCAGTATCTTTCTGCTGCATTTTGACGGCAACTCTGCTTGAGAGTTCTTTCTACAACTCTGCAGCAGATTGCTGGGCCCTCTTTCTCAGTTTGACAGCTGCTTTAACACTTGTTTTTACAATCCTTTCAGCCTGGGGGTGAGACCGCACAAATTCGACAGTTTTGTTCCTTTCCGCACGTATTTTCGAAGATAACTACAGTAGTGTGGCTCTTGGAGCTCTGGTCTGGCCAGACGAAAACATGCCCATGACCTCTTCACTATCCATATTATGAGTTCTTGTGCTTGAGGTTGCTTCCTTCATTTCTTCTGTGATGTCAAAAGCATAATACTTCTGAAACTGTTTCTTCAACACCGCGATGGTAGAGTCCAAAACAGCCTTGAACATGTTCGAAAATTCACTGACATTCTCAACTGTCCATATCTTCACTTCAGTTTGTTCAATAGCATCCCCGAAGAAATTTGTTTGCAAATCGTGTACGGGCACAATTTCCTGTGATGTGAGCTCCTCCATTATAGAACAACACGTTTTGATGAGTTCAAATGCCTCAAGGTGATGTAGCTGCTTCTCTGCATCTCTGTAAACCTCGGCATCGATGGTGCAGTGAGAGTCTGACCTAAGAGACTACTAACACTTGAAGCTGAAGTGTGGTGAGCGGGTTAGAAAACTCCTCGATCAGCCCAATTCTGAGATCTGTGTTGTTCAAGCAGTGATTCTTCAGATAATCTTTCATTTCATCATGATAAGTGGTCTTGCCAGTCGGAAAAGGACATGGAGTCTTTTTTTGATGAATATGTACTTTTATTATAGAAAAAAACGCTGTTGACGAAAGCATGGAGCCTATTGCCTTGGTAACGAGTAACTAACGAATGCGGAAGGTTGTGATCATCCAAGATAACACTCTAAACCCAAGAGGGCGCCCTTGCCTTCTTTGAATCTCATCTTATTCAAGGACAATATCACTTTCTCAGCCCGACAAGCACCACTAAACAGTTTGGACTTCCCAGCGTTTTTCTCAATGGCTTTCAAGGCTGTCTTGCACTTCGTAGCAGTCGTGTCGATCTCCGATCTCCTGCTGTTCCGCCAAAGCTGTATAGTCCTACACAACCTTCGCGCGACCCAGTGGAATGCGGAAGTATGCTTACCACAAACCACAGGCTGACCACAAATCTTATTCAATAAATGACTCTTGAATAACCGATTGGACAGCGTGACCAAATTATACTCTCCTCTACTTTCACACGCACAATTAGGTAGCCGCAAGCTGTTGTCAGATTTCTTATTTCCGCATTCCTTTGGGTCGCGCGAAGGCTGTGTCGGACTTTATCATGCTCCAAGACTGACGTATGCGAGTTGGAATGTCCCAGGCCATTTAGTATACCAATGACTTCTGAATATCCGGTTAAATGACGGATTGTCATGCCAAGTAAAAGATGCTTTGGGGTAGTTCTTCTCCCTTTTGAACTCGGGTACAAAATATCCTGTGAGATGGAGAGCAACTTCCTTCGGGCGTCTGGTGAAGTTGACACTAATCTGTCAAGGACCAACTCACTTTCACCGGTACACCAAGCAAGGAAATTGAACACGCTAGACGGAATCATCTGGAGGATTGCATCCTCACTCAACTGGCTAGCAGTTGCAGGCCAGGAACCAGGAAGAGGTGGCGAGCCACTCAGAGCTGTCTTGAGCAACTGGGCAGCAGTGAAGAGATTTCGCAAAACTTCATGGGGGCTGTGTACTTGGATTTTCGTAGTAGGCCTAGTTTCCTCATCTGTCGTCTTAGAATCGCAACTTATTGCACTTGACATTTTATTATCGCATACGATCTCTCTCAAAACCCTGTCACTGCCTTCATTTTCACAAAGGACTAGCTCGCAAGTATTTCTATTCTTGTTTTTCATGAACAGAAGTTGGGGGTATTTGTCCACCAACCGACGTTTCAATTGTTGGTTCTTGAAAACCCAAGTATCAGGGTGAACATTTTCTATTTCTAAAATGATATCTTTGTAGAGCTTTGTCAGTGTGTTTAAACGGAAAATCTCTTGTTTTTTCGATTAAGTCTCTTTTCAGTAATTCGTTGACAAAAAACCTCAAATGACTCTGAATAACGTACAGTCATTGACATAAGTTTATCTACACCTACTACCTTGAATATTTCAAATACTACTGGGCCAATTTTAACACGGTTTGAACCACATGAAAGTCTGTCTGTCTTGGCCAAATGTCTACATCAAAATTTTGGAAATTTGGAAATATCATAATTATGTAATAGCTCATTAGAAAAAGCCCTAAAATCAACATTTTTATCATGGACTTTTTTGTGACTTTTGTTCCAGTTTTGAACGAATGGAAGTTTCTAAGGATTTTGGGCTTTGTTTCATCATAATATCTCGAGTGGTTGCTGAGATATATGAGATTATCGAAATTTTGATAATTTGAGATTTTCGTGTTTTTCCGGAAATTTTGATGCCAGTAGTTAAAGCTAACCTAAGAATGGGTTTACAAAATTTTGAAAGTTTTTGCGTTAACTGGGCAGATATATTCATATTTGAAAATAACTCCTCAACGTAAAACTTGCTTAACTTCTAACCAAGACTAACATTCTTCTCAAATGGGTTGATACAACGTTGAGAGGGCTAGTAAAAAGACTTCTGACGAAATGTTCATGCAAAGAATGATTTTATAGCAGGGTTGATCGTAAAGTTCACATCACAGGTGTTAAAATGAGGCCTCGACCACTTAAATCGGATGAATATGAAGCAAGTTAGAAGCGATAGAAAAAGAGGTATTTTTGTGGAATTTTAGTTGCAAGTACATTTTTCGCTTGTTATCTATTTTTGCTGCGATTCAACTGAAACTTATCTGCAAAACGGCCAGGTTTTAAACGATTGTATAGGTCCTTCTACCTGGTATTCAACCTGGTATTCAGCTCCAGTTTTTTGAACTGATCACCACCAAACAATTAAGCCAGCGGGGTGTTTCTTTATACATAACAGACATCTGAGGGGAGGTTGCACATTTGATTGAGAGCCTTTCAGTTTCTGCCCAGCACCACCGTGTATATCATCCCTTTTATCTGCTCGAACCTTGCCACGAGTTGTGCCAATTGAATTTGCTCAGGGAGAGAGACTAGATAGGCGATTCGCCTGTTTCTCGATCCCATCATAACATATATTATGAATAAATACGTTTATACAAAAAAAAATTTGCTCAGTCCCTCAAAACAGGTTCATTTGCTTCATGTCCAGCAGACTCCACTAACTGAACCAACCCACGAATATCAAGGGAAAGGCAACAAACCCCCAAGACAAACCCTGGAGAATTTCTTTAGAGCTGATTGAAAATTTGACTATTTCCTCATGTTTTAGACATCATATTTTTGGGGTAGGGGAAAATGAATGGTGATAACCCATTTAGTGTTAAAGTTTGGATTTATAGTTTGATATAACAACGATAGGAAGTGTCATTTAACTTGCACTTCAACCCGGTCTGTCCTGAAAGTGGAACCTTTCAGTAGAACTCTGAGAAGCTGCTCATTGAGCACCCAACCCTAATGATTATTCCAGTACCCATTTATACACCTGATTGGAGGCAGGTAGGCACAGAGACTTGTCAAGGTTCTCATGCCGACCAGTGATTCGAACAACGGACCTCATCACTGCTAGCCAAATATCCATGCGGCTTCACCGCGAATACTGTGATATCACTATGAGATTAAAATTCAATACCAGCCAACATAAAATTGATACAATACTTAATGAACTGTCACTTCGTGTTCAATCAGACATGTCAAAATTTAAGACGGCTGCCATTGTAAGGGCAAATCTAACTGTTCCAACTGAAAGAGTAGCTTACTGTCTTTGCCTAAGAGTTCATTTGCAGACTATCCAGTGGATAAGCTCAGTACATGTAATAAGTGTCTTGAACTGGAATTCACATGCGACTGAGAGCTGGAAAACGGAGTGATGTGACCAGTTATGACTGATCCTGATGCAGCTCTAGAAAATGTGCTGAAGTTCTTTCGTTGTAAACGCAGAGTTGCAAACAAAGGACGTTATGGAACAAAACAGTGTTCCTGAAGATGTCGCAGATGTGTTGCTGCATGAAGTTTTGCAAGAGATACATGTAGATGTCCACAACTGGGAGATACACGTTATACAACAGTTGCAGATGGTGACAATGGTGATGAAACAGCCTGTGGTAGAGACACTTGGCTTTAATTCAGACAGATGTATAAGCCAACCCCAGCCATGTTGATGGATTCGGACATTTTGCGCAATAACCCGAGACGGAGGGGAGGTTAACTCCAGCCGTGTTGATGGGTCCGAGATGGACAATGGAGCAAAAAACGACCGGACAGTGTTGTCATAACGGGCATGTATGAGTAGTCCAAGAAAGATGCAAAATCAGCCGGAGCCATTTGATGGATCCAAGTGAGACCATCGAGCAGCAGATGCTGGATAGTGTTGGCACTCTCTGGGTGAGCTGTACAAGACAAGGGGCCTGTGAGGCGGGCTAAACAGCACGAGTATAAAGTAAACTTATGTCTTGCATCAATTGACCAATCAACCGTAGATAGTGTTAAAGTGGAAAATTGCCTTATGTGTGTATATCAAAATCTTGAGTACAGAGGGAGGTGTGCACTGAACGACAAAAAATAACAGTCATGGGTTTGCTGTACAAGACAAGGGGCCTGAGGCGGTCTAAACAGCAGGAGTAAAGTAAACTTACGTCTAACATCAATGGAACAATCAACAGTAGACATTGTTACAGCGGAATATTGCCTTGTCTGTGGATTTCAAATTCTTGAGGACAGATGGATGTGTAACTACAAAAAATAACAGTCATGGATTTGCTGACAAGCAAATAAGTCAATGGGCTGACGTCAAGACATATAGCCAATGACGGTGACCTTAAACGTATGTGCTTTATGGACTTGAGGAAGTCTGGCAGGGTAGTCCAGGTGTCAGAAATGTTACATTATTAAAAGGGCAGTGGATGAGAATAGTTGCAGATTGCTAATGTGCCAAACCCATCATTTGCTCACATCTGGCCTTCTTGGATTTCGTCATGTTTGACTGAAGACAAAATGATAGGTTTGCGATTTTGCAGATTAGTGAAATGTAATCGTTCAGTAAGACAAAGACAAAAGCAAATGCCAACTAAAGTGCATTCTCCTTGGCTTGATAGCGTAGTGGTTATTACGTTCGCTATGGCAAACAGCAGGTCAAGGTTCGAATCCCTGGCGAATTAGGATTAATCATCCCTGGCTCTTGGCACATGGGACAGTAGCCGTGGTGCTTGTTGTACCTTTGCAAAGACAAGGTAAAGGACCCCATCCAAGTGAGGAACATGAGTAGCTTGAGCTGGCCGCTCCCATTCTCACCAGGGCCAATAATGCTATGGCTTCAAGTCTAACGGAAAAAAAAAATCTAATTCAGTTCACCTACCCTTCAAGAAGAGGTTCTAAAATTGGGGAAACTGTCAAATTTTCAATACGCTGTAAAATTTTGCCCTATGGCCCGCACCATGGTGAACATGTGAACACATGGTATTTGGCCACCCCAACATAAAGTATGAGTGACACCAAGCTCTACCCCTTATGGCTGTGCAAAGTATTGGGAAACTGGTTAGAAGTGAAGCATGTTTTTCAAAATATCAACATTTTGATACTTTGAAAATTACGCAATATTTTTGCCCAGTTAAGGCCAAAAGTTCCAAATCTTTTAAATCCATATTCTGAGGTTAGCTTTGCCTAATGGCATCAAAATTTCCTAAAAAATACGAAAATCTCAAATTATTAAAAGTATGATAATCTAAAATATCCCAGCAACCACTGAACATATTTTGATGAAACAAAGCCCCGAAGCCTTATGAAGTTCCACTGCAATAAAAATCACAAAAATATTACGTAATAAAAATTGTGATTTTTAGTGTTTTTTTTTCTGACGGGCTATTACATAATTGCGATATTTTCAAATTTCCAAACTTTTGGTGCAGAAATATGACCAACAAGATATATTTTCATGTGGAACAAACCACGTTAAAATTGGTCGAGTAGTATTTGAAATATTCAAAGTAAGTGTAGATAAACTAATGTCCATGACTGTACAAGGAGGTCTTGCCTTGGATGTTGAAGGTAGTGGTACGAGGTCCTGTTTGTAATGTTGTAGTTGTTGAGGTTGTCGTCGTGATGAAGGTGAGTTTCTGTAATGGCCCTGACTGCAAGGTTTCGTAGCTTCATTTCCGAGATTGTTGTAGTTACTCTTAGGCTGCGAATGTTGAGGTGGCCAATGGCAGGTGTTGCAATTGATGTAGATGAAGTCGATGTTGCCATCTGAAAGGGTTGTAGTCTTGCATCTGTTTCATTTCCTGTAGTGCTTTGTGGTTGACACGGATTTTGTCTTCATGGAAGTTGTGCAGCTGGAGGCCTTGTCTTGTTACTCTTCTGAGCATTGTGTAAACTAGTCCTTGAGGGACTCCTGCTTGCTTATTTGTGGACAAGTCACCGACTAGAGTGGTGTATGTACTACCTTGCGATTTGTGGACTGTTAATACTTATGCCGAAGTGAGAGTAGAAAAATGTTGCCCTCCATGGAGGGTGACATGCCGAAATGTCCCCCCTCGGGATGCAATGTCTCCCGAGGCGAATTTTATCCCGTACCGAAAGTCGAGTTGCATTGGTCGAGTTGATTGAAAACAATTTCTTTTATGAAAAATTAGAATCAGTTATCAGGCGACGTGACGCAATGCATCCACAGTGGATAGGCGTACGCCGTCGGCACTGGACTGACATGACTGAGGTGTGCCGACTGGCTCCGGCCTAGTGTTTCAAACACTGGTTGAGTTAACCATTTTGCATCAAGGCTACTGCTTACTGCCAAGAAATGAGATTGTGAGTGGTATTTTTCCGTTTGAAGAGTATGCATTTGTTCTATGGACGTTCAAACTTGCGAACCGGGAGAGTGAAAAAAGCGGCGGCCATTGCCGGTCGACATTTCATGAAATGTCGCACCTTTGGTGACGTCAGAGCGGTCGACATGCCAAAATTCCTTATGGTCACGTGTGCGGTGTGAGCCAATCGCATTCACAGAAACTTACTTGAGGTACGGGATTGCAAACTGTGACTCGTCTTTGATGGCAGCATCGTCCTTCAGTTTGGACTCGATGGTGTCGATGTGATAAAGGGCATGGGCTGTTAAGGAGATGACATGCAAGTTGTGCAAAACTCGGAAATGGCTGAACCAATTGCAACCAAAATCACAGGGTGGTTTACTTTTGTTGAGTGATTGAAAACTGTACTGCAATAATTAATCTTGATTGACCCTGACCTATAGATTTAAAACAATGCATATTTTTAAATGCCCAGAAATATAAGAAATAATCATCATTTGAAGCTCTAACTTCACATGAACATTAAGTCCAGAATATCAACTGAAAAGAGTCTAATATTTTTAATGCATTTCCACTAGATATGTAGGAAATGAAACAAAGAAAACTTGAGATTTGTGGGTATATACTGAAAAAGGAGAACAGCCTCAGTGAAGTGTTTTGTTGAAGATGACGAAATAGACCGGCAGCGTTGCTGTACATGAATGGTTCCACTCAATTAGACTTATTCAACCTTGCCACTGTCTGCGAACATTAGGTTGAGTGCAAAACCAGCAAGCTACTCTACTTTTTACACAGCTGACTTCACAAGCAGTAGATAGCATTATGTCACTATGAGCAGTATTGGGCACTATAGTCATGTCTGTTTACCACCATACCCAAACTGACCCCTGTCATACTCTTGAACACCCATTGACCAAAATAACTATGCCATGACAATCCACCAACAATCAGATTGAAGTCAGTTTCACCATGTTTCCAAGGAAGGCATGTTTTGGATATTCTACCTGTTGAATACACCCCTTAATTATGTGAATTTGTTGTTCTTGTTTCTCCCATTATAATGACAGTAAATTGAAGACCTCTCAGTGGGACTTATCTATGGTACTCCCCTGAAGTTTGTGCGAAGTTACAGCTTCAAATCATGTTTATTTCTTATATTTCTGGGCATTTAAAAATATGCATTGTTTTAAATCTATAGGTCAGGGTCAGTCAAGATTAATTATTGCAGTACAGTTTTCAATCACGCAACAAAAGAGAACCACCCTGTGATTTTGGTTGCGATTGGTTCAGCCATTTCCGAGTTTTGCACAACTTGCATGTCATCTCCTTAACAGCCCATGCCCTTTTGTATTAAATAAACATAAGAATATCATCGTCACATACAAATAAAATATTTTACATTTGTCATACAAAAGGCGCCTTAAACTGTCAACTTGGTCATGGCGCGAGTGGTAATATGGAGTCTTACTGTGACTGCCAGGGGTCGATTCTCTAATAAATGAGGAACGTCGACATTTTAGTCATAAGTCGTCTTCTTGTATTCTCATTCTCAACATTCATCGTAGACACAGTCGCCTGGTTTACAGTAATTTTTCATGTTTCGCTTACACTTTCTCTTTCACTTTCACGTAAGACTGAAAATACACAAAAATACAAATTCTCTAAGCTAGTGCTTACAAAGAGATTAACATACAACATATCTGACTTAAGACAGGAAGTTACATGTACTCCTATTCACAAGTAGGCCTAGGTAAGTACAAATCTGAGGATATGCACTAGCCTACTGCAGGCATCAATTAGAAATGACAGACAAAATCTTAAGATCATCAACAAATACCACTCCGAGCACCAAGTGCATATAGAAACCTTCTGACAAGGAACAACACTGCTTGAAGCATTAGAATATAAATGTATCGTTTATTGAATATTGCAACATTTGGCCTGCCATATTAGTCACTTTCTATCTCGTCATCCATCATCGCTTCATTCATATTGTTGTTCGCCATTTTGACGTTGTTTGAAACATACCTTGTTGACGTAACGAGCACTCAGGTCGGAAAACTGTGTCATCAACTTGTGTTTTTGCACGCTTTTAAAAATCGCCTTTTGCTTGAAGAATGTCCAAGACAAAAAATATTGAGTCATCATTGAGTCAAAACTCAATGGTTTTAAAAACAATAAAAACGACCTCAAGAAGCTGAACTTAAATCCACATTTCTGGCATCTTAGCAAGACCATTAGTTAACCTGTACTTATGCTGTTGAAGGGATATTTGGGTGGATATTTTGTGGCATGTTTCTCCCAGTGCTCTGTGAACAGTGATGCGAGCGTAGTAGGTACCGACACCTTATTTAATTTGTTCGTCGACCTTTCAGATTTCCATGTTGGAGAAGTATTAGTGGTGAGGCCGCATGGGTTACGGAGAAGATATCCCACCCTTGCAGCTCAGGGAGGTTGTGTGGGCTGTCTCTCCAGTGGTACAGTTGTTTTAACCACAGTTTGTTGCAGTCGTTTGATGTCAACTGTAGCAGAACACAGAGCTGCCGTTGAGAATATTGGGGCATCATGTGTGTAGGTGTGGAGTTGTTGTACGTCAAGCGTAATTTTTGACCATGGAAGGCAATGAGTTCCTCTTGTTCGAGACACATTTTGGATAAGACATTTCTAACTGGTGCACTTGCTGTAGCCCAAACGCCACTTGAGGTTTCAGCTTCATCATATGCTTGAATGTGCAGCAAGTAACAGCAGGGTCTGTCCTTTTTGGCTGTGAGGTATTTTGTAATAATTTCTTGGTGTGCAGATTTGGTGCCCACTATTTTCAAAGCATCATCTGGCATGTCATCCCAGGTTTTTACTGCATGAGAGAGGCAACGACGATGGATGATATGCATTATCAATTTTCAAGGTTGCTAACTACGTGATCCCTCGACTTGACACGGCAAACGGGCTAGGCCTACCAGAGGGGCTGCCAGTGCACAACGAACGCTTAAAATCGGGTGTGTATAAAACAATATAAACACATATATAGACATACTGCAAAGTACCATAAATTTGACCTTCCTTGCTTCCACAGACGCACCACCGTTTTTAGCTCACGTGGAGTGAGCTTATGTCGTGGGTCTGCGTCCGTCGTCCGTCGTCGTCGTCCGTCGTCCGTTAGCAGGGCACGTTTCGTAACCGCTGGAGCTATTGATCTGAAACTTGGTACATATATACCCCTAGGTCAAATGACCTATGACACCAAGTTTCGGTCCGATTCGACTCTTAGCTTGGCCACCAGGTGGCGGAAACCAAAAACACAAAAAGTGCAATAACTCCTGAACTAATGACTGGATCACCTCCAAATTTTTATCATAGGTGTATCTAATGAGGGTACATTACAT
>NMRB01002650.1:70350-85641 GCA_002633025.1 Notospermus geniculatus
TCAGTTCATCCGCCATGAGATCTTGAAGAAGTTCAGGGGTACGCATCCCGTGATTCCTGTTCGAAAGTATGCATTTTGTTGGGATTTAATAATTGAAAAGTGTCATTCCCATTGCCCATATGTCGATTCTTTTTAAATCGTTCAGAGGAGCTGATGGTAGACGTCTTTCACGGATGATGATCTCCGGTGCCATATATGGGAGGGATCCACGTTGTAAGTTTTGAGCAGGGAGTTCGTTCTTATTATATTAGAACGTCTCTTTCCAAAGTCTGTAAATTTACAGACCACTGGACATTGCTAAAATAAGTGCATCCTCAAATTCTTTTGACGAAGGGTTAAATCTCGCATACTGTCTATTTGACACCAAGGTGTTTCTGCTTTGATATCCCTATGTGCGATATCCTTTGATTGCAAGAAGGCAATCTCATTGGCTACAAGTGAAAACGTATCATAGAAGTCCGTGGCATCAATTGATGCAATCAGATTCAACCACTGTAAGCAAATTATTCACTACTTGCATTTCGATTTCGTCGCGATCCTCTCGATCTCGGTCGTCAGCTACTGCCACCTCTCGTTCAAACTCGTATGGTTGAATAAATAATTCATCCTCCTGGTGATGTGCTATTGTCTTCTTCATCACCAGATCTTTCGCCAAATACAATAGACTCCCCATCGTCTGAATCGCTACTGAAGAAATTTGACGACTCGGTCATTGCAAGTTGTGTGGTGTTCTACTTCTCTCACATCGGTCCGAGGGCTGGGATTAAAACAGCCAAGAAATTTCTCCCCTGAAAAGCAAGTTAGGCATATGCTATATAACGTACGAACCTGTACATTCAAATATATATCCATTCCAAAGCCACCAACAGATTGACCTAGTGGAGAAATAGTGGTGTCTAATTCACCAAGCTGATCAATTGGTAAGGGACTACCAGGTTCTTGGACATCTACATCATTGTTGTCTTCAGTTGTATTCGAGGTGGGACCTTCCCAGTCAATACCATAAGATGCTTTATCATCAGCCCTTATTTCTTCACTGTCTGATGGATTAAAAGGCAATTCATCAATATGAATTCGAGGGGCTGTGTTCATAAAGGGTGTTTAAGACTTAGACGCGTGCAACTTGACTAAATGCACACACTTCCACCATGCATTTGACGAAGTTACACGCGTCTAAGTCTTAAACACCCTTTATGAATACGACCCGAGATGTGCCAGACAAACAAAAATAACATAAAGTTGAAGGAGAGTACTACCACGCACAGAAGATAAAAGATGATTGTTGCACTGTCTCTTTGATAATTTGAAATATTTCTTTGAATACGTTGTCTAAAAACATATTCATGTCATTGACATCTAAAATTCCAGATTCTTCCATGAAACTGAAAAGATTGTACAACGGTAGAAACATTCATATCGTAGCTTTTAACACAACCACAAGAAAGTAAAGAAGATAGAGTACATTCACTCCATGTTCAAACATTCTAACTGTATTCTTCAGTGATGCTGGTCGAAGTCCGTTTGAAGAGAGCTGACTGTTGGCCATAGTTGGGTTCAAATAGTAGCTGCTATTATCGTTTACGACATACGAGCTGAAGTCCAGTTTTTGATATGACCGATTGCCATAGTATAAGTCCGCTTGGGCCAAAATTTGGCAAAGTAAGACACAATTTAGTGCATCTGTCAACCTCCTTTCCATCTTTGAGGTCCGCTTCAACGGTACATCCATGAAATAGATCGTGTCAAAAGCGTTCAATCCTCTGATTATGCAACGAACGTCCTCAATATCATACTTCCACGGTTTCTCCCACGACGAATATTTTCTGTACCGTGGTATGCTCGAATTCTTGATGGCACTCCATATTCTGAGACAGCGTACAAATGAATCCAGAACATTTGAAGCTCTGTTATTCGTAGCGACCATAACACGACTATAACCATCGATTCCTCCAAGAATTACAAAGCCTCACCTGAAAAAAAATATTCAGCATTATTGTACCATTAAAAGAAGATGTAATGCCCGTCGATGGGTCATGTCATTGACACCCAAAAATAATTCCAGATTTTTCCATGAAACAGCACAGATTGTAATAAACAACGGTATGTCTATGAAATAGATCGCGCCAAAATCGTTCCAATTCTTTGATTATGCACCGAACGTCCTCAATATCACACTTCCACGGTTTCTCCCACAACGAATATTTTCTGTATCGTGATCTGCTCGAACTCTTGATGGCACTCCATATTCTGAGACAGCGTACAAATGAATCCAGAACAGTTGAAGATCTGTTATTCGTAGGGACCATAACATGACGATAACCATCAATTCCTTCATGAATTACAAAGCATGTGTGACCTCGGACCAGGAAGTAGTGGTCTATCCTGTCGAATCTCTTCTGTTTCACCAACCGCTACACTCCTCTCGCAGTGTTTTGTTTCGCTCCGTACCTAAGCTTCACAAACCACTGCTTCGAATGGCCGGTATTCTGCCGATTTACCGCCAGATGGCACCACTACTGTCCGACCAATCAGCGCCCGCCATCAGGCTGCAACTGAGCAAAATCCTAAAACCCTTTCTCCAGCGTGGCAGCGGGAACAGTAGTGGTGTCATCTGGTGGTAAATCGGCAGAATACTAGCCATTCGAAGCAGTGGTTTGTGAAGCGTAGGTACGGAGCGAAACAAAACACTGCGAGAGGAGTGTACCAACCGCATGAGGAAAGCAATCATCGTTTTGTTTTTGTTTTGCCCCCCGCATCCATCAGAGAACAGAACAAGGTGTCTCATATCCGGTGGGTGAGTTTTCAGATACTGGTCTAAAGCGGCCCATACACGATCAATATTATTGCACAATATGAGGATCACAATGGGCAATATTATTGCCAATCTTTCTTCTACCCATCATGCGAAAAGCACACGACCACCCATTTGGGCTCCATATTGTGCAATAATATTGCGCCGTGTATGGGCGGCTTTAGCAGGAGCACACTTCAGCAGCCCCCCTCTTGGCATCACTTTCAGACCGTAAGAACATCGTAGCAGAATCGTCTTGACAGTCATGAACACCGAAGTTGTAGGTCCATAACAACCTTGTGTAGAATATGTCACTGTTCTTCAGTGTTGGGCACGGGAGATTCTGCTGAAAGTCAAGTGTAAGTAGTTTGACTTCATTGGCTTTGGCTTTTTCAGTGAAGTACCTGAGAGTGTCATAGCCTTTTTCAGCTTTGCGATGATATAATTTGCGTTACTGCTTCAGTTCGTTCACTTCATTTACTAACTAGGCCCTGCTTTTTGGCAGCACGGATGGTATTTTCTAGTTCATCACATCTGTTACACGTATCAGTGCGTGGTCGACCAAACGCATAGCCAAATTCTGAAACGAATATGTCCTTGTACAACCAGTACTTGACTTTCGGATTACTTTTCTCCTTTCTTCGTAAGCAATTCGTCGGGCTCATGCTTGTGTAGATAAAGCAACCACATCCTACGAATATTGAGATTTTCGTGAAGGTACTTTCGACCGTTGTTATGTTCTCTGCCGTAGTGCGATACCCGTGTAGGAAAAGAACGTATATGCAGGCGAATACGTTTCCTTTACATCATCAGGTGTTCTCGCGTGGTTTTCCTGATAACCCCTCAAGTCCTTAGGTGGCGTCATATGGCTTGTGCTGTCACGTACTCGTTCAAAACGTTTTTTTTCCAATACCATAGATCGCATTTTTGGAACGGGCTATTCCAATCACCCCGTATAATGTGTGGATCAGGTAGTTCACCTGAAAATGATTCAATTTTTGGTCTGCATTGGGTGATTCTGAAAGTTTCTTCTTTTCAATCTTTTTATGGGGAGGGGAATGGTCATGTTTGTGTACTCTTTCTGTTGCCTACTTTCTGATTTTTACTTATAGCCTGATTTATACTTATAAATAAAATTAAAATTCATTGGACCCTTGCCATCGACATGTGACAAGTAAAACAATTATACGTGTATATCAAAATTCATTGGACCCTTGCCATCGACATGTGACAAGTAAAACAATTATACGTGTATATCAAAATTCATTGGACCCTTGCCATCGACATGTCACGTCACAAGTAAAGATTCAGGCAGTATTAAAGCCGCCACAGTGAGTTACCCACAAAATCAAAAAAATCCACCAATGGTTCAACAAGTTTTGCTGGATCATTTGAGGTCACCATTTTTTGTGTTTGATTTCCCACAAAGCAGTTGCTGTGGTATGCAGTTTTGTCGCACCCCAGTTCCAGCAGGCAATCTCGCAGCTTAGTTTCCAAAGGACCCATGTGTTCTTTCACTGTGGCATGTACAGTCTTCAGCTCTTGCTCTAGGGGTTGAAGTTCTTCCTTAAGGGAAAGCACAGATAATTTGACATTTTTAACTTGATCTGTTTGCTGAGTGGTCATGTTCTCAGGAGTAACAACAGTTCCCGTACAGACAGGACATTGATAAATTTCCGCCTCGTCGGCCTGAGCTAATGTGGTAACAACACAGATCGTATGAACAAACTTTGAAAAGGTCAACCAGTTGGAAGTACCGATGGTGAACAACTTCGACGTCTTCGTAACTTATGCAAATTTTGTAGGTCGCATGCTTTAGGCTGGCCATACACGTTCAATATTATTTCACAATATGAGGATCAAAATGGGCGATATTATTGCCAAACTTTCTTCCACCCATCATGCCAGAAGCACGTGCCCCTATTTTGGGCCCCATATTGTGCAATAATATTGATCGTATATGGCTGGCTTTAGACCCATATTCTGAGAGAATGGGAAGAGCATGGGAGCGAAGACACTATGGCATTTCCTTGAATTGTCCTTAGGCTCTCCATGCATTGCCAGACAAGTTTCCAAGTCCTGGCAATACATGGCCTGTGTCCGTTTGGTCCATGAACACTCAGGATTATCCACTTACTCCCCAGAAACGGATTGCATCTTGGGAGAGTGGATGATGGAAGGTGAATGGTCGGTGCTATGTGGCCCCCTGCAGATGACCTTTATGTGCACTAGCATATTGTACCCGTGGGCGGTAGTATGGAGGAGTGTGTGTTTTTTTGGGTGTGTGTGTGGGGTTTTTTTTTGGGGGGGGGGTAATTATTGGGGTTACACTTGACACTTGTGTTTTGCAGGCTAAGTAGACCTACGTTACGAAGTATGGCGAACACCTTTATTTGCACCCTCATTGCCGCTAGGCCCTAGGCATCACGGTCCATGCCGCAAAAGAGAATCTTATTCAGTGTCTTGTACTGCATGAAGGAAGCCTTTCCCTTTGCGCCAGTCACATTGAACTACTTCGATAGCTGATGCGTTATAAGCTTCTTCATCACACTGCTCACCATGGCTTTGAGACTGTGGCCACCAACAAGACTCAATACACGAGCCTGAAATTTATGCATGAAAATATTGGAAATTGAACTCGAAATTAATCACCTCAATTAAGAATGCAAAAATCTATGATTTACTTGAACTATTACTGTTAACCGTAGTCACTTGCTCCAACTGGACACCACTCACTGTGCCTTCTGCAGTGGGTCCGGTCCCATTGAGTATTGAACACAGATAGCTAGCACTCGGCGTTCTTGAAAATGAACTCTTACTACTTTTCATGCTGTACTCACCAATTTCTTTTGGGCAGCCTCTGATCCCCTCAACATCTCCTCCAATTGCATCAGTTCTGCAACCGAGTCAAAGGGCAACTGTGGTAGCTCATTTTCATCATCAGCATGCTCGTCAACCGCTGTCTTTCGGCAATTCCACGTAAAATGGCTTGCTGCTTTTCAAGAATTTTCTCCAGCAGGCTGAAGACGCTTGTTTCTGCAACCCAGAGTGGAACAGTTTGGGAAAAAAATTTAATGCATCCACTTGATCACGTACCTACATACCATGGTCTGTCATATATGATGAATCAAACCACAGGGTAGTCAATAGGAGCTGTCAGCGAGTTGACCAATAGGTGTCACTGCGGCCCAATTCAATGCATATAGCGGACCCAGTCATTATTGATCGAGCAGCAATTACGTAGATTTTCCTGTACATTGGTCCGCTAAAACTTTGCTGCCATCTGTTGGCAGTATGCGCGGCTGACTGCTTCTTTTGCCTTGTGACCCCAAATAACACAGAGTGCATGTAGTCAACAACAAACCCCTACACTAGATTGAATTTGACAGCAGTGACAAATAAAATGCTGCCTTTGACACCATAAACAGAATGGCGTTCCTCATCATTTGGAATTAGAAGGGCTAAATCCATTTGCACACCAGTTTCAACAGTATCCTGATGAGTACGTTGTTTAGGTTCAGGATATATGGAAGGGTAACTGTTTGAGTGGCCTCTTCCTCTTTGAACTCACTGACCTTCATGAAGACACCAGTCACACCCAAAACGTCCAATGAACTGGGTACAATGAGGAACCCGCGTGCCGGGAATCTCGACAGGTCGGCGCTGCGAGCAGTGCGACCGAAACGACGTCATTGACGTCGTTTTAAGTGTTGACGCTACGTCATGAAAATCAGCTGTACATTTTCTACAGGAAAAATGAGATAAAGACGTTGCCGAAATCGTCATCTATGTCTTCATTTTAAGGAAAAAAAGCACCGGAAAATGTAGACATTCTGCTACAAGATGGTGTAAATTTTAATGACAGGCGACCGAAACAAACGGGTGCTTTTCAGGCCAGAAATAAATGGAAATAACGTTAGAAAAAAGAAACTTCGGTCGCACTGCTCACAGCGCCACGTCGTGACGTTAGTTCCTCCGGTTCCTTATTTTCACAAATTGGCCGAGCCACTGCATCACAAGTTTTCGTGGTGTTGAAAAATCTACTGTTGACATTTTCTTCAGTCACTGGATTCCTCCATCACTTGGTGGTTCACTTCTCGCTGCCTGGAGAATCCTCTCATTCGAGTAATGGCTGGGGTAAAGGAAACATTTTACTCCTTCCATATCTCGCCATGTCTCTGGCAGTACCTCCAGCGAACGTTCACCAGTAGCTTCTTTCTCGAATTCAACAACTGTATAGCGCAGCGATTTTGCCATTGATTATACTACATGTAGGAAAAGTAAATAACTGATAATTTATACATGCAAAAAGTAAGTGGTACGAAATTAAATGAGTTTAAATAACTGTCCTGTCCAACCAACAACTTGTGTACACTTAATTTGAGAAAACTGTGTCTACTTCAGTAGCAATGATAGAGAATGGGTACCAATACAAATGATTCTTAATAAGGAACCCTGAAGAATTTGGATTTGAATTTCTTGCAAACTGGTAAGTTCATCAACTGTTATGAGAATTATTGAAGCTACATACCTGAATCTTGTGTGATACGTCATATTTGTCAATACATTCTTGTCAAAAACTACATCCTTCAGTGCCTGATGGGCAGGTGAGCCAGGTTTAATCCAAGGCTTCACTCAGTGGTCACATTAAAAAGATGTTAGGCCTGTAGTGTCCACCCACTCAAAAACACCTCATGTCATGAGGTGTTCAACAAGAATGTCAGTTTCGTTGGAAGTTGTGGTCTTACTCTTACCCCGTACTGCAGTTGTTCACTTTGCAATGTTACTAGTGACAATGTCATGCCAACTCAGTCAGAGAATAACGTGACTTACCTCCAGGAAACCCAGCAACAAATTGTTCAAGGCTCTCCTCTTCTGTTTCTCTTGGCTACTTTGACCGCGCTTCTTCCCAGGTATTCACATCACTGAGCTGAACGAAGGTTGCCTTCATTTTGTGAATCTTTTTCTGTCGAATGGCCATCCTTCCTGCAGCTTCTATGGTCAACTTGCCATCCAATACGTCCCTCATTAATGCTTTACGGCTGTCTTCTTTCAAGCCTTGTAACTTTTTGAAGAACTGAAAAGAGTTGCTGAAATGTGGCCAATTTAGGGATTTTTTTCACTGATGCACTATAGATCCATGCAATAAATGTAAAAGTTTGACTTGCTGGTTACACGCATGGTGCAGCACCTTGGTCCACATCTCCTGAAGTGAATTTTTTTATCTTCGTACAGATCAAACTAGTATAGAGATACTTGGTGATGAATAATATGCAACTTGTAAAACAAGCACTATGTGCACATAGATATCGAGTAAATTTACCTTCAGCTTATTTACATTTCCATCACAGTTCTTGCAGCAATACCAAAAGTGGTTTCTGACTACCGGAATCCACACAAGGATATCGCCACATCCCTGGAAGTGTTAGGATGAGTAGGCATTTCTATGAAATGATTTTGTATCAAAATTACCTGTAGAATGTATTTGATGCCACAAACCCAACATTCGCGAAGTTAACATCATGGTGGTTTTCCTCATGTTTCCCCCCGAAAGTAGAAGGGACATAGCCATGATGAAGTTTCCGGCGTACAACCTTGTGAACAGCATTCTACACGTTCTTGCCTAACCTCGGGACTTGTGGTGCAAACCAGAGCTCTTATATCTCTCACCAGACTCTGGCGGTGTCGGGTTAATGGACTTGGAGAATAAAATGCTCCCGTTTTACATCGAGTTTATCCATGACACCTTTGTTCACTTTGGCACACACCCGGCGTTTAATTTCTCAAAATACTATATTTAACAATTGTTAGAAAGCTTTTCAAGGCCTGGAACTACTTGCGGCCGCTGACCACCCCGTGGCGTGGACTCTACCCCAATTCTACAGGGAATGCCTTCGAGCCTGGAATAAGTTGTCGCCTGCCCTGGAAGCGGACGAACTACAAGTTGGCGAAATCCTCGCTCAGCCCCTCTTCTTTAATCGTTTCATTGACCCCTCTCTAAAACCAGACAACTTCATCCTGGCTGTAGCCAAGATACTTCGTGTCAAAGATCTTCTTAATGACAATGGCAATCTTCTCAAAACGAGCGATATCCGCGGTCGCGTGCCTACAGGCTCCGAGCGCCTTTTTAATCTTGAGTTGAAGCATAACCTCACTCGCACACCCGCACTCCCACCCCTTGGCTCGCCAAATTGGTGGGTCATGCGCGGGCGCACTAACCACCTGATCTTTTCCCCCTTTAAAATTACCATAAAGAAGTCTACACCTCCCGTGCGGTAGTGTTCTGCACGCGACATCTATCTGTTGCTGTGCCACTCTGCCTTTGCCTTGAAGAACGACGACCACCCACACGCTCTCGGTGGTTGTCCTTCTTCAACGTTGAGAAACAACCAGCTTTTCAAGTGTTCTACAAATCGCCAGTTTGGAAATGTCATGGTGTGACGTCTGCAGCCTATGTCCTATGACGACAGCAAAAATCGAGTTCAATGCCTTTCTTTCTTCGACTCGTCTTTTATTTTCATCACCATCGATCATCATCATTCATATCACGCCACAGAACGCGTGAAACTGTAAAAGATACAAAATGGGTTACAGCATTGTACAGAATAAGTCTAATAAGACAGACTAGCATGTGCTGCCCTCTACCTTACAACCTTCACACCATCATAGACAAATCAATGCTTAGTACATAGACATTAGTATTACACAAATACCACACGGTTCTAGGAATATTCCAGGAATCACAACCATTTGTGACTATAACTACAGGCACAACGACCATAGCAGATGAAATCTAACATGATGTTAAGTTAGAAATACAAACTTTCACCTGTTGCCGGAAGAACAGAGCAACCATAGCACTTATTAAGGCTTGGGACATTCTGCATTGTCCATTTAACATTGACGACTAAGTGAAATACCACCAAATGCAGCCATATTGGACACCAGGCGCCATCTATAACACGTTTGGAGAACCATCGATATATTTCTTTGGAAAATAGCGTGACAATCACACTTCATCTACACCACTAATTCAACTATTGGTCTCCATCATTACTTTCAATGCAGTCTATACATATCTATCTTTAGATTCTATGCTTCATTTACCTCTGTCCATCTCTACAACGGCTTAAAATTGACCAGAAATCGACAAATATCGAAAGAGCCCACATTGTCATCATGGCTGACATAACAGGTTGGGCGGAAACGCTTATGCGCATGCGCGCACCTAGGATGGAAAGTGAAAGCCCGGGAAATTACAAACCCAAAGGGGGGAAAACCACCGCGACTGCGGTCACACATGGAGACATACAATGGTGTATATGCCACGACAGCGTCGTGTCTAATCACCTTTGTTCAGCGGCCGGCTTCAGCTGGGACAACTCCGACGTCCGAAGTGTATCTGGTGCGATGCCCCGATTCGGTCATCCACTTGTATCATCCGTGCCCTACGCTCATCCCGCGCAGACGAACGGCAGGTTTCAGAGAGATTGTGGCATTGGATGATCCCCAAGTTAACGAGATCCAATCCAATCACCCCAACCATCCAGAATAAGAAGGGGGGGGGGGGATAAGTATATTGAGGTGGGCGTTTGATCCCTCAGTTGCTACACTTCATCGATGAAATTCTAGTCAAACTTCAGGTAAGTTTTACCCTCGTTTAACATTTGAATTTCATCTCACGAAGTTATGCTAACTTCGGGATCCAACGAGAGGTTCAGAGACTATATTCAGTGACACAATCATCTAGAATGTAACACCTCAAACCTCACTGAGCCTTTACAAAACAATAGACTCAACTACCAAATTCTAATTTAACTTTTTATTTCTCAACTATAACTTGAAAACCAATTCGAAACAGCTCAACAAATAACTCCAAAAATAAATCATTCTGGGGTAGTACCCAACTGGTCTCCCCCTCCCCTTTTTTCCCGAGCGGAAAACACACCACCAAGTCAACTTCTATGCTTCCCCGTTTAGCTCTGAAACACAGCCTCTCCATGTAATACTTAGCAAAAGTGGACCCATTGGACCACCCTGCAGTCCTCATAATTGTTGCCAAGGGCAACTTGGTCTGGAAAGCTTTACTTGTGGAGGCTGCCCTAGTCTAGTGCGGCTGAAGATGTTCGTGTCCACCTTTGTAATATCCAGTCTTTCAGTTAGCGAAGACGTCTGCCAGTAATTGATGTCATGATGTTCATTGTGTGTCCCAGATTGTTGGTTATCCATTTAAACTGTTGAGGGTTAAGGTCAAATATCTGAAAAAATCAGCCATGAGTGCCTCTAATAACTGGCAATGTAAGTCATCCATTTAAACCGAGTTCACTTTTTTCCTTAATTAGCCGCTTGTTTTGCACGTGCATTGATTCATTTTCTTTACCTTCTTGTCTTTTTCAAACTTATGTTTTGCCCTGGACCTTTTCAGATTAGCTGCTTCCCCTTTAAACAGTCTGGTACAGGTTGGTTTTCCATACTATCAAATTCATATGGATATCCATACCATGCTACAGTCGCCATTTTGAGTCATGTGACAAAGGTATGAGAAGCCATACTCCTCTGGACTGTGTATGATAATCAGTACAACTTGCAGGGAAGGGATCGTTGCCCATACCATTCTGCGAGGTGGGTTGGTTTTCCATACAATTAAATTTACATGTATATGGATATTCATACCATTGTTCATGGTTCTCCTAAGCATGACGTGAACAGGATGAATGAGGAGGGGTACACCGGCAGGACCAGGTGGGGTCATCCTGGGGTACTCTGGGTTCTACCAATCCCCTCTCAAGGAGTCCTTAAACAAAGATCACCAAAAGGCAAGGTTTATGGAAATCTGTCCAGGGGCTTTTGTTCTAGCCATTAAAACAATCGGGGAAATACATGTCTTCTTGGATGGACTTGACTATTATATAGGTTAGTTTGTTGTGGTCCAGAAAGAAAATGATTATGAGTAATGTACAAAAGGTGCAAATAACTGGTTCAATGAATACTGATAAGAAGCAATGACATTCATCATCAGCGTTGGACTGGATGCTTGCAACATTGGGAAACACGCCACAGAGGTCGTCAGGGGGATGATGATGGATGATAAAGAGATAGTTTGTTGTTTAAACATAGATGTGTGAGCAGTGTTGCTTAAACATAGATGTGTGAGCAGTGTTGCACTTACCTGTACTTGGGATGTTATCAGGCACATATGGTAAATCTGGGAGCAAATCTGAGTCTGGAAGTGGAATGTCAGCCATGATTCATGTGGAGAGTACTGCTGCCAAGTCTGAAACGTAGAAATGGGCACGGTTTCCGCCAGAGGGTAAAATGGGTAAAATTCCGTACCCTTAAATTTTTCCAGGGTACGGATCCGTACCCTCAAAAACGTTGGGAAACCATTTTTCCTTGACATGCCGGACGAAACCAAACAACCGGCATGACCGGCGCGGGGATTTTATGCTTCAAAATACGCCCAAATGGCACCAAACATCGTTTAAAACCTTTTAAAAATAAAAAATAAAAATTTTTCAAATTTTTTTTTCAAAAAAAAAATTTTCCAAAATAAAAAAAAAATTTTTGGTCCGTACCCTCATTTTTTTCCTGCGGAAACCCTGATGGGCTATGGAAATTATGACTTGCTGAAGTAACACAAGCATGAAATGAATTCATTAAAGCAGGTGGCACAGACCAGTACAAGGTCTCTGTGATTTCTGTTGAAAACTCCTGAAATTAAAATTAAAGTCTTATTTTTTTCTTAACGTTTTAACACTGCAAGAAATATTGACATACTGACAGGCTTCCTCCTGACTTCCTACCAGGCCTTGTGTTCTGAGGCGAGCAAAAAATTGCTCGCCTGAGAACAATAGAATTTTCTATTGTTCTCAGGCGAGCAGTTTTTTGCTCCCCATAAAACACAGCTTCCATAATCAGTTGTACTACTGGTTATCAGTTGATTGAATGTCTTCATTCAACACCATTTCGACTGCATGAAATATATTTATCGATAAATTGAATGATTTCATCAGCAGCAGCATTATCAACGTTTGGGGTATTTTCTACCCACAGCATGCAGTACCACGACACTGAAACTCAACTCTTTACATGTAATCAACAAGCTTTCCAACTGGAGCAGATGCATCAGATAACACGTCAGAAAAGAAAATTTTGACCATGTGATTGAAATGCCGAGCCAGTGTAACCGGGTCTTTAATTTTGGATCAAGTCTTGCTTTTTTGCCAGGTGAACTGAGCAACTTCCCCATCAGTGTAATTTTTTTTGTCCACTGAAGCACCATGTATTTTCAGAATATGGATCCATTTAGTGTCAGCTGCAGAATGAAAAAGATGCAANCTGTTGCTGGATGGGGTTTCCCCAGGAGAAACCACCGGGATTCCCGGCGGCGGTGACGTCACTAGGCGCCAGTGAGGCGGCCCGTACAACACCATTCTGCGAGGTGGGTTGCTTTTCCATACAATTAAATTTACATGTATATGGATATTCATACCATTGTTCATGGTTCTCCTAAGCATGACGTGAACAGGATGAATGAGGAGGGGTACACCGGCAGGACCAGGCGGGGTCATCCTGGGGTACTCTGGGTTCTACCAATCCCCTCTCAAGGAGTCCTTAAACAGAGATCACCAAAAGGCAAGGTTTATGGAAACCTGTCCATGGGCTTTTGTTCTAGCCATTAAAACAATCGGGGCAAATACATGTCTTCTTGGATGGACCTGACTATTATATAGGTTAGTTTGTTGTGGTCCAGAAAGAAAATGATTATGAGTAATGTACAAAAGGTGCAAATAACTGGTTCAATGAATACTGATAAGAAGCAATGACATTCATCATCAGCGAACACGCCACAGAGGTCGTCAGGGGGATGATGATGGATGATAAAGCGATAGTTTGTTGTTTAAACAGAGTGTGAGCAGTGTTGCACTTACCTGTACTTGGGATGTTATCAGGCACATATGGTAAATCTGGGAGCAAATCTGAGTCTGGAAGTGGAATGTCAGCCATGATTCATGTGGAGAGTACTGCTGCCAAGTCTGAAACGTAGAAATGGCCATTGGGCTATGGAAATTATGACTTGCTGAAGTATGAACACAAGTAAAGCATGAAATGAATTCATTAAAGCAGGTGGCACAGACCAGTACAAGGTCTCTGTGATTTATGTTGAAAACTCCTGAAATTTAAATTAAAATCTTATTTTTTTCTTAACGTTTTAACACTGCAAGAAATATTGACATGCTGACAGGCTTCCTCCTGACTTCCTACCAGGCCTTGTGTTCTGAGGCGAGCAAAAAATTGCTCGCCTGAGAACAGTAGAATTTTCTATTGTTCTCAGGCGTGCAGTTTTTTGCTCGCCTTAAAACATAATCAGTTGTACTACTGGTTATCAATTGATTGTATGTCTTCATTCAACACCATTTCGACTGCATAAAATATATTTATCGATAAATTGAATGATTTCATCATCAGCAGCATTATCAATGTTTGGGGCATTTTCTACCCACAGCATGCAGTACCACGACACTGAAACTCAACTCTGTACATTTAATCAACAAGCTTTCCAACTGGAGCAGATGCATCAGATAACACGTCAGAAAAGAAAATTTTGACCATGTGATTGAAATGCCGAGCCAGTGTAACCGGGTCTTTAATTTTGGATCAAGTCTTGCTTTTTTGCCAGGTGAACTGAGCAACTTCCTCATCAGTGTAATTTTTTTTGTCCACTGAAGCACCATGTATTTTCAGAATATGGATCCATTTAGTGTCAGCTGCAGAATGAAAAAGATGCAAACCATGTTGGAAGGCCCAACTGACGTATCATAGCAAAAATATCTTTTTTGGCTTGTTCAAACAAAGTGACCTCTGCCAGGGCCTATCCCATGGAAAGTGAATTATAAGACTACAGGTGCTGGTGCAAGGTGCGTGACATTTAAAGCAATTGTACGCCATAGTTTTGCATGCAATTTACCGGAAACATCTTATCTCGGATCTTGGCTTTAAGCTTCGCCCTATCTCCAATTTTTGGCACAAGCTCCTTAAACTCGTCATCACTGAGAAGCCTGAGTGTTGCAACATCATCAATACCTTGATCTGAAATGATAAATTTCATTGTCAAATACAATATAATCATGATGGAATTCAATGGAATTCTATGGAATTCAAACAAGTATCATTCTTTCTGTAGTCAGTGCACCTAGCATCACTTTTGCTACGTCAGTGTGTACCGGTCCGCACTTGTTCCAAAGACAGCTTAGTCCAGTAAAAATATGAAAAAAATCCCTTGACCCCAAAAAAATTGCAATAGTTTGTTTTATGACTGGGACTTGTTCTATGGCCGTCAAGGAACATCCCACCCAAAATCCCCCAAAATCTGACGACGGGAAATCGGCATAAATCCAATATGGCCGGCAAAATACTTTTTGAGGTGGTGTATCTCCTTAACAGTTGCTTTTAGGGCCTATAAATGTATTACAAATGTATATAAATGTGATACCAAAGAA
>NMRB01002651.1:0-11395 GCA_002633025.1 Notospermus geniculatus
AGACTGGAGGTGGCGCTGTGTGCAGTTTGAATAATATGAAGCAAGAGGGATAATACATGTAACTCCAGATCTGATGATAGATGGCGTGTTGCCTTGAGGCGAACTCTGATCCAGCATGACACTTGACAGTCCAACTGACAGCAGCGCTTATGACACAATATCATCATTTCGTATACATTCCGATCGTAATCATTTTTAATACAGTAGGCCTATGAGGTTGGGACGTCATAAAGTGTGCCCAATGAGGAACCCGCAGAACTACGCCACCACGTGGCGCTGTCAGTGTAAGACCCGGAAGTCCTATTTTCTAACAGTATTTCCATTTACTTCTTGCCCCAAAATAAACCACTCTCTTTGGTTCAATTTTGATTAAATTAAAGGTCTATGTACACTATCAACATTTCAAGACACATGTCGGGAGACATGTGTTCGACACACCGTGTTGCTGGAAATGTTGACAGTGTGTACAGAGCAAAAATGTCTGCAACATGTGTCCCAACACTGTGTCGCAACATGTGTCACGACATGTGTCTAGTGTATACAGGGGCAAAATTTCTGTGTCCGTCTGTGTCGGACACATGTGTCGCGACATGTGTCCTGAAATGTTGGATGGTGTACATAGGCCTTAAGGCCCATTTACGCTATCAACATTTCAAGACACATGTCGGGACACATGTGTCCGACACAGATGGAAACAGAAATTATGTCGGGACACATGTTGCGACACATGTTGCTAAAATATTTTTGCCCTGTACACACTCAACATTTCAAGGAACACGGTGTGTCCGACACATGTGTCCCGACATGTGTCCTGAAATGTTGATAGTGTACATGGGCCTTTACACTGTCCTGTTTCATAGTGTTCATAGTTGTCCATATATCACTGCTTTGTTTCGTCAGAAATGCCACAGGATGCCACAATACTGACAACGTCTTTTGGGGAAATTTCCAAGGAAAATTGTGCAGAAAAATGTACACATGCTTTGACGACGTGACGTAAACAGCGAAAAAAGTGACGTCAGTACGTCATTCAGGTCTTAAGGCCCGTTTATACAGAGCGCGACCGCGACTGCGACCGCGACCGCGGCACCGACCGCGGCAGCGGCTGTGTATAAACGAAAACGCCGTGGTCGCCTGGAAATATGCCAGGACCACATTGAAGTTCTCATTACAAAAAAAAGTGTCGCGCGGCATTTTCAAAATTTTCGCTCTGGAGGCAATCTCTGCGGCATGCCGCGCGACCAAAATTTTGGTCGCGGCCGCGGTCGCGTTGTGTATAAACGTTCCCATTCATTTTACATTTGATCAATCCGATGCGGCTGCCGCGGTCGGTGCCGCGGTCGCGGTCGCAGTCGCGGTCGCGCTCTGTATAAACGGGCCTTTATACTGACTGCGCCATCTGGGTTCCCCATTTTGTTTGTAGCGCTCCCGCACTCACAGGCCTAAGTGCCGGTGTAAAGGGAAAGAATGTCCCCAGGAAAAACTGTCCCAGGAACAAAAGATCCTATTGTTACATTCTAATCTCAGGGATTGGTTATCTATAGTCATGCCACTTATTCTGTCATTCAACAACAGAAGTGGACACTTTACAGGGGGACACTCTGTACCGTTACACCTGTAACAGAACGTGACGACGTCGTGTCATTGGTGCTGCGTCATTCGCCCGGAGCAGCGTGCTCAAGTACCCGGATGTCAGACACGCATTGCGTCTCGCGGGACGTCGTGACGTTGTAACGTCACATCATCATGTCCACCATTGTTACAACAGAAGGCGCTCATGCCTCGCACCAACGTCTGTGCAAAAGCAGTCTCACGCAAGCAGTCTCGCGCAGCCTGTGTGTACACAATGTCATGTCCACATCATGATTGTTCAAGAGGTCTTTTTAATTATAGTGTTTCCGTGTGTCAGTGTGTCCCCCTATTGTTCTGGAAACACTGGCAGATAGATCGACACGTTTCTCTCTGTGTCCTCCATTGTCGAGTCGCGGCTTATTCCGTCAGACAATAGAAGGGGAACACTTGCAGTGGGGAACGCTCGAAAACGTTACACCGGCGCAAGGCTTTCAGCTGCTGCCCGCGCTCGTGTCTGTTGCGTAGATCTATTATCGCCCTATTGGTATAGTTACGTCCATCCTCCACACCCCGCTATTGGCATGATTGGCAGCAGACCTTTTAAATGATAGCATTTTAGACAGTTAGATTGGCTTCTCTGCTTATGAGGTACTTAAATGTACCTCATAGGCAGAGAAACCAAATTCATCACCCAGAACCCCCTCCTTCTTTATTATGTAAAGATGTAGGCTAAGTAGCTGAAATTGTCTGGCACCAAGAGGTTTATTTTAATGGTGATCGTGAGTTCCATACTGGTTCCCTTGCTGCACGGACCAGGAGCAAGATACCGAATTTCACTTGGGCCACTTCAGATTGTCTGCCATCAGATGATCTGCTGAGCAGCCGAATTTTCATTAGGAAGGAGAAGTAAGGAAGAAAGAGGTAAGGAATTTTCAAATAAACTAGCAAAGTAGGCCTACCCCCCCCCCCCCCCCCCCCCCCCCCCCCCCCCCCCCCCCCCCCCCCCCCCCCCCCCCCCCCCCCCCCCCCCCCCCCCCCCCCCCCCCCCCCCCCCCCCCCCCCCCCCCCCCCCCCCNATAAAGGATGATGGATGTCAGGTAAACAAGACAGCCTACACGTATCACGGGTATTTTCGCGGGCCACGAAATTCATTATTTATTTACATTTTGTTTGTTTATGTCCAGGCTTTCTTTGTATGAATAATTTCTTGGTGGCATACCACTCTAGAAATTCTGTTCATACCAAAAGTATTCAATTTGGTGGGTTGGCGTGTTCCAAAAGTCCAAAATAACCTAATGTAGCTGCGTCGCCTCCATGATGTGCCCATTGTCTGCCTCCCTTGCCTTATTTTGTTCTGCTCTTCCTTCGATTACCTCATACGTCTTCCCCCGTTCCATGCCACAAGGGGGCAGGGGAGGGGGGCTTTGCGTTGCTCTTGTTGATATCATAACATGTTTTCATCACAGATCTCAAATGATACGGAAAAGACGTCAGCGAAGGGCGACTTGGCAGCCAGCTGAGGAGGAAGAGGTATGGGCCAATTTCTTTCTGTTCAGCCCCATCTGTAAATTTGTAGATGCCAACAAACATATCTCGTACATACGAATCAAAAGAAAGTCGCCTTTACACCGGCACTTAGGCCCCTATAATGCGCTTGTAGTTCGACGTGTTTTGTACCGTTCAGATGTTACTCTGTAGTAGCATTTGTGTTTAAGCTACATGTCCATCTTTTTTATACTCTTCATTACAGAAGGAAGTCATTACACCTGACACAAAAGACCATCATCATGCAGTTGAGGCAGAAATTATTCAGGTTACATTTGAGGTATATACCTTTTTTGGTCCTTCGGTCGCAACTCAGCTGGATTAAGAAGACAAAAATATAGCTTTCAAAACAATTCCTGGACCTTTTAGCTGGGCTGATCGGTGTTTTTCCAATATGGATAAAGATGGCTTCGATAGACCAGCATTAAAGTAATTGGCCAGAGGGTCATACTTTTCAGTAATTACACGTATGTAAGTGCTGAACTTTCCAAATCCCTATTCAATTACGAAATAAATCAGCCGCTTTCAACGAATCCACTTTTAAAAATGTGTAAATTCGTGCGCCGCCAGAAAAACGGACAACGTTTCTGGACCGGCGCCTGTGGCGTGATGACGTCACACGAGGGCGAGGGCGGTCGACGTCACAGTGGTGGACGTCAGCATGCAGTCATAAGAGAGGTTGCGCAGTTTTCCGACTCCGACTCCGACTTCAACTACGAGAATGAATTGCAGTCCGCTATGGACATCCTTGATAAAAACTATGTGATAGAAGTTTTCAATTCGTCAAACACCATAAATTGAAGGCAGAAAAAATTGGCCTAGTAAATCGGAAGTGCGGATAAATAATGAATATTGAAGTCGTAATCCTAGTCGTTACGACTTTGAGACACGACTATGACGACTACGATATTTGCGATTTATGCGCACTTCCGATTACTGGTCAAAATTATTCTGCCACAAAGTTATGGCATTTTACGATTTGCAAACGTCTATCACATCGTTTTTATCAAGGATGTCTACAGCGGACTGCAATTCGTTCTCGTAGTTGAAGTCGGAGTCGGAGTCGGAAAAGTGCGCAACCTCGCCATAAGCCTGGCGCACACGAGAGCTTCCTGCTTACGGAAAAGTTCATTCGTGGCACTTGCCTTAAGGAGGAAGCTCCCGTGTGCGGTGCGATTCGAAGCTTCGTGCAGGCGTGGCAAAAAATATCAAACTGGTTTGATATTGGCTGCAGCGCCTCGAATGACGAAAATCTGTCGTAAATCGCACCGCACACGGGAGCTTAAGTGCCACGAATGAACTTTTCCGTAAGCAGGAAGCTCTCGTGTGCGGTGCGATTTACGACAGATTTTCGTCATTCGAGGCGCTGTAGCCAATAGGCCTTATCGCACCTAGCACATCGTCGTAAGGTTAACCAGTTAACGATGTCGTTAAAACTGGAAAATGCATAGCGTAACGACATCCTTAACCTAACGGCGGCTTCGGGAACATGGGCCCTAGAAAGTGAACATAGGCCCACCTAGGCCTAATTGCCATCAGTTACAGGCGAACGATGTGGTCCGAGTCGGTCCATAGCTAAGCTGTTAATTTTGGCCTTGGCATGACGGGGGACTGTCAACTAAAAATATAACACACCAATATTCCAAATCATGAAGCCGCCGTTCAAAGTCCACCACGTCGAAGTCCATTTCGCCCTCGGGTATCGGGGTCATTGCAGAGCCGTAGGCCTATTCAGGCTCAAATTGGTATGTATGGCTGAAAACGAAATTCGCGCCTCCAGATTCAGTGATGTCAGTGAGGTCTTCATTCGATGAAGGGTTGGAAGGCAGATGGATCAGATGATATTTCTGCTTCCAAATGTGGCGCGAAATTATTGTCAGCCCTGATGACATGGATGATGTAAAGCATGTGACGGTGCAGGTCAAGGGTCAATGATGATGACGTCGCCCTCGTGTGACGTCATCGACGTTCTTGGGGACTTGCGCAAATGGGAAGTTTTTTTCGAAGCGGTCTTTTTAAAAACGCTTCATTTTCGAAATTTGTTGATGACTTTTTTTGGTCAAATATGTCACATTTACTGATGAATACGTAAGATAAATCGGAGAAAATACGCCTCTGGCCAATTACTTTAAGACTTTTCTGCTCCATTCTTACACAGTCAAGAGTAATGCGCGTACGGCAAACGTTACAATGTCTACCCTCAGGTTTATAAACTTCGCTATTTCACTCAACTATAATAAATATTGTATGTACTGTACATGTCCAATTTATTATTTAATGCAATTTAGCAGAAAAAGCGTCCGAAACGAAAACGGCAGAGACCAATACGCCTCAACAGTGACGAATTCCTACTCCCATTCAAAAAACGAAGATCAGTTACCGGTATCAATGACGTTACGAACACAAAGAACGGAATTGCGGACATGCTGGCAGAATCGGAAAATAAAAATTATCCGCGACATCCACCTTCAAGTTGGCAACTTCAAGATCAGACTTATATTGTCATGAAAGATGATCTGCAGGATAGAAAAGACGAAGGAGATGATTTGCCGAATAGAAGAGAGGACGGGGATGAATCGGATGACGGAAGTAAGGAAGCGGACGATTTAGAAGACGGAAGTGAAGAAGAGGGTGTACCCGACGGAAGCGAGGATGGGGATGATTCGGATGACAGAAGTAAGGAAGTAGACGATTTAGAAGACGGAAGTGAAGAAGAGGGTGTACCGGACGGAAGCGAGGATGGGGATGATTCGGATGACAGAAGTAAGGAAGTAGACGATTTAGAAGACGGAAGTGAAGAAGAGGGTGTGCCGGACGGAAGCGAGGATGGGGATGATTCGGATGACAGAAGTAAGGAAGTAGACGATTTAGAAGACGGAAGTGAAGAAGAGGGTGTACCGGACGGAAGCGAGGATGGGGATGAAAGAAGTAAGGCAGTAGACGATTTACAGGACGAAATTGAGGAAATGGATAATTTGCAGGACGGAGGTGTCGAGGAGGAGGATTTGCAGGGTGAGAGAGAAGATGTTGGTTGTTCGCCAGCTGATGACGATCAGAGTGGACAAAGAAAGACTCGCTATATTTTTCTTACACCTGAAGAGTGGTCAGTCATCAAGCCCGTAAATGTTTCAAAAGAACAACGAAAGCTGCAAAGAGGATGGACCAATATGATATACAGCAAGTTCGCAGAACAAAATCCAGCCTGTACTTTGACATTTAAATTCAACAGAGTCAGAAGGAATCATTCAAGAAAAACATCTGCTCCTTTTTTTCGAGGAAGGGCATTATGCAAATGCAGATCTTGCGAAGGTCAATTCTTGTTCACCATAGACGACGAGCCCGAGGAGAATACGCGGATAAAAATCGGATACACAAACGTTGGAGGAAGAATTTTACATCACCCCGATGAGCCGTCTGCCAGGCATTTGGCCGGTGAAAGAAGACAAGCTGAAGCAGCTGAAGCACTGACCGTTGGAATTACCAACCAGTTTTACAATAATCTAACAAAGACGCCAGATGAGCAGCTCGAGGCAGGAAACCTCACGTTGTGCCCAACCAAATCCGTTCTCAGAAAAGCAGTTTCAGAGATTATGCAAAAGGAACTACTGCATAAGGACATCGTACAGGAACTGTTGATGCTAAAACAAGTTTACACAGAAGAGGACGACTCCAAGACAATCTGTGGGTACATCCAGTATCTCTCTGTGGACCCCTTTTCAGTTCACTTATATTCCAAGCAGCAGATAGATATCCTGTGCGAACTGTCAAAGAATCACCTTCTCAATTTATACTTCGATGCAACAGGGAGCATTGTCCAAAAAATTCCAGACCAGCACAAGTCATTGCTGTACTCACTTGTGGTTAAGGACGAGCCTGATCTACCACCAATTTCTCTGGCTGACTTTTTATCAGCATACCATACAACACCTGCCCTTGTTCACTTCCTGAGCTGTGTTGTACGAGCTGGAACTGTCGCCAAAAGGCACAAAATTCATCCCACAAAAATCGAAACGGATTGGAGCTGGGCGCTCATCCACAGCTGCCTCCTTGTCTTCAACAGAATGACAGTGAAAGTATACCTGAAGACGGCGATGCAAATACACCGTAAGGCATATCCACTTGTAGGGGACTTAACAGTGGTGCACTTATGCACTTCCCACATAATGCACAACTTAGCAAAAAATCTAAGGGACTCCACCAAAAAGAAGAAACCATTGAGGGGGCTGATTATGGACATGATGACCTGCATCGTAAATTCTACCTCACTGAATGAAGCATCCAACATATTCAGGGATTGTTGCACTGTGTTGCAGTGCAACTATCATGATGCAAAAGTCAAAGACGCCGAAAAAAGAATCCGGTCAAAGGCAATTCCTTACAGAGAGACCCCTGAAAAGGATGAAATGGTCGAATCAAATGAAGAAAGTGACCCTTACGAGCAAGACTTAATTGACGAAGAATGCACCATCAGGGAGGCATCCCCATTCACAGACCATTTCAACAACATAGCAGAGGAAATGACCAACACAGCAGATAACACAGAAGAGGAAAATGCCCCAGACAACCCATTCCAGTCTGAACAACATCTCCAGCTTTTATTAGAAAAGTACATGCCAATGTACCCAATGCTCAGTGGCATGTTACTTGGTGACCTACAACGGTATGCCCCTGATAGTCAACATGATGAAGAAGTTACTCAGACGAGAGATACCAATGCCCCAGTCGAGGCTTGGTTCAAGACTCTGAAAATTGATGTGTTGCAGAGGAAGCGTAGTCTTAGACCTGCTGTGTTCATACGGAAATTGAGAAAGACACTAAAGGGGCGATTGAAGGAACGACTTCATCCAAATACCAGCGGAAAGAAAGGTAAGAAGAAGAACAAAGGCCAGAAAGGAAAGAAACGTGCAGCAAGTCCAGCACTGAGTGATGACAGCATTGACATCGATTTGTCACAAGATGGGTGGTGCCGGGACAAAAAGAAAAAACCAAAACGCCAACCTGCAAAAAAGGCAGCTTCAAAGAAGAAAAACACAAATGACGCTAAAATGACTAAGGAGCAAAAGACGAATAAAACGTCTGCACAGAGAAAACCAGTTGATGAAGAAAGCCTACCAACGGAGTCTGACATGCCCAGGAATCAGAAAAGAACAAAATTCCATACAACTGCAAACAAACAGATGAGGTCAGAAGCAAACTCAAAAAAAATTGTTGAAGAAGGCATACCTACGGGGTCTGACGTGCTCAGGAAGCAGGAAGGGGAAAAGTTACAGACAACTGCAAAGAAACAGACGATATTGCAATCAAGCTCAAAGAAAACCAGAAAGCAATACCCCGCAGTTCCCATGTGGGGTGGAAAAGTGTGTAATGTAGGAAATGGAGAAGTTGTCTGCACACTTCAAAACACGTGTGTGATTGACAACATTATGACGATCCTCTTCTTGACGCACCAGTCAAATGCAGCATTCAGAGAGCACTTTAATGCATCAGCAAAGAACAACCGAACCATCGGATGCCTCCAGAATGTTATACGATTGATGGGCGCAAAACGATTTTCAGAAGCAAAAATTGTCTGGCTATCACACACTGGACTGGTCAATCAGGGAAATCTTCCACGATTTCTGAATCTGTATGGAAGCGAGTGGACGAGGATCGCCAGCTACCTCAACAAACTCGTCCATTCATCCGTAGACAGCATTTGCGACAGCCCCCACTGCCCGAAGGCAAGAAGAGAGCGCGAACTGCACGGCATTACGCTCAGGTAGTGCTGGTTTGTTTGCAGTCAAAGGGCCGTATTTTAGAACGTTCCTTAAGGGCGAGCTGTTGTTACACATTTTCATATAACTTGGATCCAGGTCCCTCTGAGAAAAGCAATAAAGACACCCCCAGGTGATGGTTTTTGTGGTCCAATGTGGTCACTGTGCTTTATAGATACAGAAAATGAGCAAAGTCCCATGGATTACAGCTTAATTACATTAATTCACCAAACACGAAAAACCGGTACAATTTTCCTGTAGAATAAGCATGTAAATGACACACTGAGGGTGTGACAGCCATATCACAAACCCATAGAACCTGGGGTGGCGAGGGTGTCTTGACCTGCACTTCATGTACACCATACACGCTCAGTACAAAAAGGACAAGGGGGAAGTAATATCCAAATCCAATGCCGCCCTGTTTTGGAAAATCTGACAGCATTCATGGAATTCACATGCCGAGTACACTATACCTGTTGAAAATATTGCTGCCAAAATGGGTGGACTAAATAGAAAAAAACTCGAACTTTATGATTCACTTGTCGCTTGATCTTCAAAATGTAACATTTCTTGGGAAAGTGTACCGATTACTAGTCTTTTGTTTCAACTTATTAGCTAATTAGTGCGTTCCAAGATACATCTCATTCAATTCATTTTGACTTGTAGACCCCGCAGGTGCCTACACTTTCGTCCTGTATCTTGTACTTTTATGGTATTTTGACATCTTTATTGACAACGCCTGACCACGTCTTAAGGTGAAGGGATACCCAAGGAAAAAATAATGAACGCACAACATTGAAAACTCGATATCTTTTCTATGACCAAAAATAATCTATTTATCGAAGTTTATTATTTAAGTATAGACCCTCCTCCGTACATTCTGATAAAAAATGTGAATTTGGGTAGTAATAATGGTATTAATTAACTTTTAATTAGACCCTAAAATTTCATCTTCGGGACGAAATTCTGACTCGTGGGTACCGACAACGCGGTTACGGATTATACCATTACCTAAAGACAGGCAGTCTGCAGGTGCCTATAGACAGTTTTCTCCAAAAATTGTTTCAGTTTCCCGTTATAAACTAATTAAGGTCTAAAAATGCCCTGATTCACATTTTTTGGCTCACGGGAAGATTTCACTCGGATATCACCAAAAATCACCAAAATCTCTCTATAGGCACCTGGGGAACTAAGTTTACTATCAGGTCAAACCAATACTTCGTGTAAATCATCAACCAATTTATGTGCAAAACAAAACCGAAAATCGCAGGAAAAGCGGGCGATTGCGGCTCAGTCGATGAATGCATAATTGTTATTCAAATTAAGTCCTTTTCCGCCTGGGTAGTCGAGTCCGTTTCAAAGTTTACAACTCGTCACTCATTTTTTATTTGTCTGCAATCGATTTCACATGCCTCAATCGATCGACCAACAACTCCTAAACATTCTTGGCTCGAGTTTAGGAATGGGTCGTAGTAATGGGCAGTGAACCGAGATCAGGTGACGGGGTGCTATATAAATGAGCTGCCGCACAATAGAGTAGTTCTCAGACCGCCACTAGGCCTGTGCCGGGGGGTTATTCACTAAGCCCACGCTAATTTTTGCGTTGCGTGGAGTTAGCGTAGCGTTTGCGTGGACTTTGCGGGATCGCTAACTTGGCGTAGCGTGGTATTCACAAAACCCCCCGCCAACTCCACGCTTACACAACGCTATTACCGTCCGGGCACGCAAACTGACATAATTGACCATTACAAAGGTTGCACAGTTTTCCAACTCGACTCCGGCTTCAACTACCAGAATGAATTGCAGTCCGCTGTAGACATCCTTGATAAAAACGTTTTGATAGACGTTTGCAAATCGTAAAATGCCATAACTTTGTGGCAGAATTTCGACTCGTAATCGAGAGTGCACGTAAATCGCAAATATTATAGTCGTGTTTCGTGTTACAACCCATCTCCGAACTTCAAATTTCTATTTCTCAATAACTCTTCATTATAACCCACTGAAAATTCACTCAATACTGTTCCACGGCAATGCTTCTAATACATGAAAGTTTCAACTCAATAGCTTTGATATTAAGACTGTGGCACCAAAAATAAAAACCATAGTAATCGTTGATCATATTTTAAGAGACCATTGGTGAAACATCGAAACGCTAGATTCCAATATGGGTTTTTAGTAATGAGCACCACGGCATAGACACCAAAGCTTTGGGGGTGATACTTTCACATATTAGTGGCAATATCATGGAGTACTGTTCGACGAAATTTCATAGAGTTGTAGTAAAGTGCTTTTGAGAAATTAAAATTTAAATTCGGGATGTTTTTATTCACCCGTTTCTTATCGGATTCCGGAATCACATTTTTTTACCGTAATTTTTGAATTGATCGAGTGATACGGTCCTAATACCAAAGGTATCAATGAAAATCTTTCACACGTTAAACAAAACATCTTTAAACGATACGGTACCAAATTTCATTGAATTATAATGGTCAGTTGCTGAGAAATAAAGATTTGAAGTTCGGCAC